>JACDJE010000003.1:2195460-2331413 GCA_016647715.1 Pavo muticus
GCCGTGACGGGACCGGCCCGCCCGCCGGTGGGCGTCGCGCGCGTGGGGCTGATGCTGCGCGAGGCGGCCGCCGCGCGTGCGAGACCCCCGCCCGGGGCGCTGGCGCCGCTCCTCGTGGGGCTGCCATGTTGCTGCTGCTGCTTGAGCTGGAAGGGCACCGTGGCCCGCATGGGCTGGAGACGGCCGCTCGCTCCCGCTCCGCCGCCCGACGCCGCCGCACCCCCTCCTCCAGGGGAGGCGGCGGGGGTCGGGGAGCCGCCGCGCCGCACACGCTGGTGGGACATCGTCCGCTGAGGCCGGCGGCGGGAAGCCGAGAGAAGAGCACGGAGCGCAGGCGCGTCCTCGCAGGGGTCGGATCCCTCGCCTCGGGCAGCTACCGCGCCGTGCCGCGCTCCCCTCACGCCCGGCCCGGAGCTCCACACGCTGCCCGCCGCGCCGCCGTGCGCCTCATCAACAATAGTGCCCCGGCCGCCCGCCCCGCCCCGCGAGCCCTCCCATTGGCCGCGCCGCCGCTCGGCTCGCGAAGTTACGGCGCGCCCATTGGCTGCGGGGCGCGCTGCGGAGCGGCCGGGCCTGCGCGGGGAGAGGGAGGGGGCCGCGCTTAAAGCGACACGCGGCCCCGCGCCGCCCCGGCACGTGCCGTGGGGCTGTGGCTGCGGGTGATCCCCGCGGGCCGAGTGGCGGGGGCAGCGCGGCACCTCCGGGCCCCGCGGGGAGAGCTGTCACGTGGGGAGCCCGCGACCCGGCGGGGAATGGTGACCCACGAGCGGGAGCTCGTCCCGGGGGGCGGCTGCACGGCAGCGGGAGGCTGCCAGCGCAGCGCTGGGAAGGGCGAGGGCTCAGCAGCGGCTTATCCAATCGCCTCGCCACCGGCTTAGCGCTACTGATATGTGGGTAATATCCAGGCAGACTTGGCCCTCCTTCCCCTTAATTGCTGTGTTTACCGCTCTTCGTCAGATTCTTTGTGTCTTCCCCTCGGTATTTTAAAGGTGGTGTGTGGCTGCGGGCATCCTCTTAGCCTGATGTGTCCTTCGGCGAAGAGAATACAGCCTTGTGTCAGGCCGCTGCTCACGCGCTGAATCGCTTAGATGGGAGGCGAGCGGCCCTCAGCTCTTGCAGACCACGAAGGAATCCATCACTTCTCTTTGTTGCCTGCGCCAGTCCTGGGCGACTCAGGAGGACTGTCCTGAAGCAAATGCCAAACTCTTGTCAGTATTGCTCTGCAAGATGTGTGCTGCAGTTGAGTACCATTGCCATGACACAAATGGTGTGACAACAAATTACATGCTGCTCTCCCTGGGGCAGGTGGTTTATTTTTCTTCTCTCTGTTGCTGTTTCTGATTGAAGCCCCCCTTCACTGAGAAGCCCCATCCCCCCTTGCAGAGCTCCATTTGTGTAGCTGACACTTAACAAGCCTGAAAAGCAAGCTGGTGTGTGCAGGACCTTGGTAACAGTGCTTGGGCACAGGTCTACTTCAAGCCTTGGAAGAGGCAAATCAATTTTTGCAACGGGAAATCAGACTGGCAGAAGAGAACAGGGCTGATGTGTTACTGGAGGAGGTTGTTATGAAGCTAGTCAGCTCTTGTGGACTGGAATAATTAAACTTCATTCAAAGCTCATGATGCTTGCTCACAGGCTACGTAATGGTGCTGTAGACTCCATGATAGCAGATGGGTCAGCCAAAGCTGGCCCCACAGCTGTCTTCAGTGTTGAGAACTGTCCTGGGCTACAGGTTAACCTATGTATACTTCGCTTTGTTGTTGCAATTTTCAAACAAGAGCAGAAAATGGACTCCTCTTTGCTGTTCTTGTCACTGTGACATCACCCACTGCCAGTGCAGTTGCTCAGCAGGTTTTTGCTCCTTGGGTTATTTATCCTCTCCAAAAATACTGGAGTTGTTTGGAAACGACATGCCATGAAGATATTTTTAAGGCATAAAATATTCTGAACAAACTCTAATTCCTGTTTCAAAGAGGCCAAAAGTGAAAGGTATTGATCTATACTTCTTTTGTATGGTGTGCTTTTTGGATCCAAGTCACAATATTTGTGACAATTTCAGTACCTCCCGCACTCTTGTCACACTGCAAACACGGCACTGCCGTGCACAGTTCTGTAAAAAGCAAAACATTTACGTGTGCTGCTCCTCAGCAGCTGTATTGCTCTGTGTGCGTTAGAGATGAATGTTCAACATGTAAAATCGTGTACTCAGACCTAATCAAACTGTGTGTGCTTCATACATTCATTTGCCTAAACTAACGAATGTGTTTCAACAGGATCTTACTCCTACACCCTATGGAAATAAAAGAAACTAAAGCAGTATTATGAATTACTTGCGAGTAGTTTAGAAATGTTCTTAACAACACAGAAGTCAAAGTAATGCCCCCTGCAGTGGCTAGGACCCAAACTGCCCCCCCTCCTGGCAGTGCCCATCCTCCCCACAGCTGGGTTTATTTCAGCTGTCACACTGCTTCACACATTCTGACCTGCCGGATGGTGGCTGGGCTCCGCTCCACACATTTCATACAGCTTCATGCAGCACCTGTAGGCTGTGCATTCGTCCCATCAGTGGCTCTTGCCCTGCCCATAATACCTAAAGTGATGGTGCCAACAGGGATCCAAATAAAAAACAAAAGAAAATGTTTGCCACAAAGGCTGTGAGCCTTCTCCCATCATCTCCCAAACCAGCCCTTTCACCAGTCAAACAAGGGCCAGAAAGGTATAACTAAGTTCATAAGCCCCAGTCCCAACGTACTCACTACAAAGGCAACTAACACTTAAGGAACCTTGTTGTCCTGAGGACTGAAGGTTTATAAGTAGAATTACTCACTGCTTATAATAATGTATACGAAAAATGTACTGTTAAAAATATCAGTAATTAGCAAAACTGATGGAAAATGAATGCACGCCAAGTAGCTTCAAATGTGTTCTTGTCTTATTCTGAAATTAAACAAATGCAAAGCAGCACACATAAAGGAGCGCTCTTCTGCCTATAATTGTTACAGCTACAGTAGTTGCAAGTAATGTTGAGGGTTGAAAGATTAAAGACTCCAGGAGCCTAATCTAAACAGTAAATTATGCCCTAGGATATTTTGCTGCATTTCCCATCTCTCCCCTGCAGAGTGGGTTAGCTTTGTTTGTCTGAGTGTTCAACAGCAACAGGGGAAAAAGACGTTTTAAGGTAGGACAAATATAATGGAATTTGCTTCTCACAAAGCCTTTAAGATCCCACTTAATACTGCAGAATATTTGGGGGGATCTGGGAAGGCAGGCAGATTGAAAATAAGGTATTAAGATTAAAACAATAAAAACAACAGATGGGGACTGGGACATAAGTCAAGCCTTGTGTAGTAAGTAAAAAGCAACTCAGAGCAAAATACACTCTTGCCACATGTTATGAGGTTACACTCGTTAAGAAAAGTAATATGGTGAGGTGTCAATCCCTCACTGACATTAAGGTAGCATGTTGCACATCCTTCCTTCCATCAACAAAGATTTCCTTCCTTTTAGGTGGCAGTTCTTCAAAAAGTATGTTCCAAAACCTTATTATTTATAGCACAAAGTGACAGAGCCTGTAAAATAATACAAAGGTTTGTGTGCATTTGTGTTGTGTATAGAGAGGTATTGCTAGTCCATAGGCAGAACAATGCATACGAACTGTAGAAGAAAACTCTTGGCCTAAGAATATCGAACACTCCTCTCACAAGCCACAGACACAATTTCTATACCGTGAGTATAATGGAACTGTGTTAGTGTTAGTAAAATATTTATCTCAATTGTCAAAATTATCAGCTAACTAGATAAATTGAAATGTTTCAATAATGGATGTTTTATGGCCATATTACAGAATGATAAACATCCTGTATATGTGATTAATAGGCACAGATCTATAAATGCTATTCACTTAAGAGAACCTAGAAGAAAGAAAGGTTCTTCTCATTCATGTCTACAAACTTGTTTTGCTTCTGTTTGTTTTCATAACATTATAAAAGCTCAAGAAGTTGTGAGAAGCCTTCTAGCAGGGCTTATTGGTTCACTGAGAAGGAGAGATGAAATAACATGACTTCTCTCTCCAAGTACATATAGTAACCTTGCTGTTAAACTAGTTTAATTTACTTTAGCAAGGTGCATGATGGGGTAGGGGCATGGGACTCTCTGAATTGGGAAAATACCTATTCAGAAAGCAAGGATCAAGTTGTGCTCTGAAGCTTCCTTGCACTGAACCCTGAGGAGTATGAGAGCTTTTAATTAGCCTGGT
This sequence comes from Pavo muticus, assembly GCA_016647715.1. Taxonomy (NCBI): domain Eukaryota; kingdom Metazoa; phylum Chordata; class Aves; order Galliformes; family Phasianidae; genus Pavo; species Pavo muticus. Next base: position 2,199,716 of record JACDJE010000003.1, read on the forward strand.
CACATCTGTCAGTTTGTCTCTGTCATCCCATCCTCACGCATCACACCTTGTATTCAGCCTGACTTTGCCTCAAGGACAGCCAGAGAGAGGATATGGTCTTTGAGAAGATGAAAATAAAACAAAGCTAGATAAAGCTCCAAGTCCCAGCGCAGCTAGTAGCCCCTCATCCAACACGTAGCCAAAATCACACAAGCTCCATATAAGGTTTGTGTGCGCATTCTAAAAAGGTGCTTGGGCTGTGATGAGCTGCCTCAGGAAGATGCTGTCCTTCTCATCAGGAACTGAAATGCATCTAGATCTGCTGTTTCCAGACTTTCTCATTATTTGCATCCTTGAATTTTGCCCCGTGCTCCTGGGATCCACATCTAGAAATGCTGCTTACTCAGATGCTGCCTCGTAAATAGAGACATGCTTTCCTTAATCATCTTCCACGGCCCCCTCCCTACACACAGGGCTGCCCCAGAGCCTACCAGCTGCATTCAGGCAGAGTTAGCCACTCAGGACTGCATTTGTGCATCTCTCCCAGACTTTCCCTGTGGTACTGGGATCTGAAGAGAGGAACATCCTCTGACGTAAAAGTAGAAGGCCTAAGAGTACCATTTAAATTCCAGAAATGAAAACATTTTAACTCATTTAAAGGAGAATGACAACCTTTTGGGCTAACATAAAAAGGTGATGTTTATACACATACAAATATTTTGTTATGCTGGAGTTTTCCCGTTTGTGTAAAATTAACCTTCTTATCCAATAGAATGTGCTTTGTATCATGCCAGAGAACAGAAGTCTATAATCTCTTGCACACGGAGAATTTACATAACATCAGAATTAGCAAGAAGTTAAGTGGGGAGGGGGAACCTGAATGGAAACAAGTGAAAGACTGATGTGGCTGTGTTCCACGAAGTACGTTCAGCAGCTGCATCGTTGCTCTGGAACAAAGGGAAATATAATTATTGTTGTTTTACTTTCATTTCCCAGCAGCAAAGCAAAAGCTGAATTAAAGTGGTTATTTTTGCAGGAGAGAGCTGGCTCAAGTGTGCACATGAGGTCCCGCAGGGAAATCTCTGAGGAGACTATTTCTTAGCACTGAATAGCTCACACACCCAGTAAAAAATACATCAGTAAAATTCACCAGTAACACTTTGTTATTGCAGAGCTGACTCGAGGGTTCTCAGATGCCCCGAGGATAAGACTCAGCCACACCTGCTGGGTTAGGGCAGGACTTGGCTGCTCTCACTGTCTGCAAGGAGTGATAATTGCTGGGGGGGCGGGCACCTACTGCTTTCCACACAGCTGCCCCACACACAGGCTCCCAGCTTTTCTTGGGAGCAACAGCCCAGCCTTCCAGGGCACTAAGCAAAGGTAAAACAGGCACACAGAACTCCTGGTTTTGCTGATGATCAGCATCCCCCTGACATGCTTGCCACCAGCATCTCCCTCGAGTCAGGAGAGCTGCCGCCCAGGGCGAGGCAGCAGGGAAGGGGCCTGCCTGCAACAGGAAATGAGCTGTGTGTGCTTCCCAGCATATGAGAGCTCCAGGTGGCCCTGGCCTACAATGACTCTTCCTGACTACCGCCTGACGGGAAAGTGTCAATTTCTTGCAGCTCATCCTGAGAGGACTTAAGAGAGCTCAAGCTCCCATCGCTGTCACTGAGACATCTGGATAAAAAGAAGAGCCTTTGGAGCCTGTCCTTAAAGCTTTAAATGTAGGTAATAAAATCTGGTTTGCTAGCTTCTCTTTTCCTGCGATCTGGGATTGCTCAGTTATCTTGAGCCAAAAGCAAGCCACTGCATGCAAGCAGAGTACTGTCTTTCAAGGAGGGACCTTCTCCTTGTCAATAATTGTTCTAATCTCCTAATCCTTTTGATGCAGAAACCCCCTGGGGAGCAGCAGATCCAGCCTGGAACACCGTGGGAGGCTGAGGCTGCTTCCTGCTCCCAGGAGAGGTGAGGCTTGTAATGGTGCCTCCCTATAGCCAGGGGTTTCTGAATTCATTTGTGATGCTGTGTTGATTTGCAGTATAGGCGGGTGTTCAACCTGTGCACTACTTGCCTCAGTTTGTTGCTTCATCCTTATTTATGACGGCAAGAAAGCTATTCATGCTGTCTCTTTCATTTGCATTTTGGGGGTAGTCCTCTGGCCAAAGAAGTGTCAAACTTGCAAGGCCGTCTCATTTGCTTGCAAAAATCATTGTCACTGTGGGTACAGAAAAATAAATTGACAAGAATTAAGTAAGGAAATGTAAACACCAAAGCAACTGAAGTGCAGGATGGGCCCCACCAATCTATGTGTAACAGGAAGAGCTAAAGCCAGTGAGGTCTCACCTCACAGTACTTGGTGCTGTAAGGCGCAAGATGCCTGTTGCAGCACTCTGAAATACACACAAATGCTATTTAGTTGCCAATGCAAGCATCTTAACTGCTGACCAGTGAGAATGGGCAAAACAGCAAGCAGAGACAGTCCATTAATGTAGCAAAGGCAAGCTTTGCTTATTTCACAGTCATCCGATAACAGTGCAAAGTACCATCTGTCACATGCCCAAGGTATCTCAGTCTTGTTCAGCTCTCAGTAATGAAGTAGTTCCTCATCCTTCCACCAACAAAACAGAACTGCAACAGTTCTACTTTCACTCCTGGGAGCGTGTCTTATTACTCATGGCCAGTAACACCACGAAAAACCCACAAAAGACTATGCTTTTTGTCATTAATATGATCTTTAATAAATGGAATAATGCACCATTTTACAGCAAGCCTTTTCTTTTAGACCTAAAGAATAGCCTTTTAAATGTTCTTATCCAATGTCTCTGTATCAATACAATCTCTTTATTTAGGTTTATATATAACAAAGCAATTCTTACAAGTATTCATAGAAAACTCTGTAGTGGCTTTAACAATGTCAGCTTTCATAGTGGCATCCACAGATGATTAAAAAACAAAAATTAGCTTTTATTTCATACTCACACTGTTCCATGAAACACAACTTATACAGCATAGCAAGGGTACTGGGCAGCTTATACAAAAGAAATAACTGAAAGCAATTATTTATAAATTCATACATGATATTTACTCAACCATTCGAGAGAAAAAACAAAAATACCCGTTAACAAAAGGGTTCTGATGAGACTCCATATTCTAGGGTTTCTCCCCCTCTTCCCCAGAAAAGCTCGCTAAGAAATTAATGCTCTCTTTACCGTCTGTCATAAGGAAAATGTCAGTTTCACATATCCTTATTTCAGCTTCTACAGAAGACCAAACCCTAGAAATTGGTTTTTGCCATGTTCATTTTCCTCTGCATTTGGGGGGAAAATAATCAACAGCGATTGTAAAGTATGATTCCAGCTTATATAAATGTGAATAGAGCACACTTTCCTCTAGAGACAAAAAGCAGACAAGAAACATTACAGACAAACCTTTTTAAATACATTTCAACATTGTGAAAGAGAGGAGTCACAAAAATCAAGAAATTCAAAAGCGACCAATGAAAGTCAGCAATAACATGGACTTGCCTGTTTCTTTGTGTTCCTTTGACCTAAAGATTACAGAAACATCTATTACTTTCTTTCCATTTGAATAAACAAGATGGAAGTGTGGTACTTCATGATACGGTTCTGAAGCACAAAAGAAAAAAAGTGAATTAAGTGCTCTAGAAATATAAACCTCACACATTTTTGCTGTTTTAAAAACTAGTGAATGAGTTACAAAAATTAACTTTTGGGAGATCTAAAAATCAGTAAATTATAAAGGTAGTTATTTTTGCTTTAAAATAGTTACCAGGCAAGATCTATGGTCCTGACAGATGTAATCTATCTGCAGAAGCCCTCAAGAGCTTTGAAGAAATCCTTCCTTGCTGTGACAGTAGGGTGTGACCTGCGCACTGATGGTAACCAACTGAACGACCTGCAACTTCACACAATTACTGATTAGTAGGGCTTTTAAAGCAATCTGACTACTACACTATAAATTAGCATAACTCCAATTAGTTCTTGATTGTTATGCACATATGCAATTAAACTACAGTGAAATAAATAGGATTGGCCATAAAAAGTAATTCCATATTACTAACACACCGTAACAGCCACTAAATCAGACCTGCATTAAGCCCAGATGAACATCAAAGGGCTTTGGTGTGAATGAGGAATTATCTGAAAACCTCACGCTGCCCCTCCCACTGGTGTAGTCCCATTTCTCAACAATAACCACAGCTGAACTGGTACTGACCTAGTGTGGAAGCCTGAACCAAGTCACCAGCTAGCAGTCCTCAGAATACCAACAGCCAGGGTTAGCCCCCGAGGCCCAGCGTTCCACGTTGGCTTTCCCACAGCTAATCCTCTCAATAAGTTTTCAAACCAGCGCCAGCTCTTCTTTGCTCCTAACTAACGGCAGACACCTCTTCGATTTCAACAGCATTTTGCTCAAGCAACAGCTTGTTTGTGACATCCGTGTTTGTGATATGTTGACTTCCCCAGATAAATCTGTGCCTAATGGGACTCCCATTTTGATTCAAAGGAGTGCCTAAATCTCTTCCGCAGAAGCTCCACTGCCAGTCTCAGTCAGTACAAAAGAAATCTCAAAATGAGAAATCTGATTTCTTACTATTTCACATCAAAACTGAACATAACTGGGGGAAAAGAATAAATAAAAAAAAATAAAATAAATGCATGTCCACAGCTTGAGTTTTTCTATGACAACACAGAAGCCTAAAATACAATTGGATTTAATGGCCTAAACCTCCCCCCCCACATTCCAAGGGTTACCACACACTTAACTACAGCAGCTACTGCATAAAGAAGACTTGTAAAAATTATAATGGATTAAAAATATTGAGGTTTTTTTTTTTCCAACTTGAAAGGAGGAACTTTAATCGGTGACAAAGTGACAAGTATGTCACGGGGGATCTTACATTTCTGGATTATGTCACAGTCTGAGCCCAATTTTATTATAAAGATGATTTAAGAATGATATCTGAAAAAGAATATTATACTTGCTACCAGTGCTACCATGTGATGCTGTAACTCGCAGAATTTAATCCTGGAATTTCTGCATGACATACATATGCATCTAAATACATACAGAGTTTACATAAAAATATATATATTTGGCTCCGCAGCAATAGATTTTTCTTTGAAGAAAGGAATAAAGTTGAACAAAAATAAGTACATAAAAAAAACCCAAAATGAGGTTAATATGTTTACCTGGCAAAATGCATATCGGGAGACCAGAGAGAAAAGTTCAAATAATGCAAATTTATGCAAAATACAAAGTCATCCACTCTATAACCCAACTTTCATAGACTAATCAAACCTACTTCAATCTTCTTTAGTAAGCTGCCCCAAATTTCATATACATTAGGTCATGCATATATATTGTACTAGGTAATTATTATTTTTATGACTTAAAAAAACTCATTTTCAGCATTGAGAACTTTATCATTTTCATATAAGTAAAAACTACAGTATGATACAATTTTTTCCCATATTAACTGCAACGTGAATTAAAAAAAAAATATCCTTAATTAGGCTGGAACTTTCCATTATTATGTTTCAATGGCAGAATGGCTATGATCTTTTGAATATTTTTTAATGGAAGAAAATTATCACCTGAACTAACGTTCAGGTTCATAGTAATATATTAGTGGACTTCTGTTGCTGTTTTAAACACTTAAAAATACTTCAGGCATATCATAAAAGCAAAATACAGGATGACTGAATACTGAAATTATGGCATATACTCGTACACTGTATATGTATTTTCCACATAGCAATTCATTATTGTTAAATTTTGCCCAATAATCAATTCCATACAAACACAGAATGTCCTTATTTTCCTTTCTGAGGCAAGCAAAATTAATGAATTATTTTTAAGAGAGTTGACAGATGGGAAGATACACACTTTATAAGCAGATTTATAAGGGTTTTTGCTTGTTTTTTTTTCCAGAAGCCTGACAGCATCCATCTTGTATTGCTTTTTGTACCCTGTGCTGAAAAAAAAAATCTATCTTGATTGCCTATGGAAATGAGATTATTTTCTGAACAGAAACAAGACTGACATGAATTATGGTAAGAAAGCACAATATAGAAAAAATGTTCTTTGTTTCAGAGAATATTCTAAAGAAGATGGTATTAACTGGTCTTCTTCTAAATTAGGAATTTCTTTATCTTTTAGCTGTGCAATTTAAGTGCATCTCAGAGTTACAAGAAAGACATGGTAACTGTTCAGCACATAAAACTATCAAGCTTTATAAGCTAAGTCAGGGAAATGTTTCAGATAACTTTACCTGCAAATTTCCAATTTAGAAGAGAATACAATTGACTGTGCTTGCATGTCTGTTCAAATGGATAGAATTCACATTCTAAAAACCATGTAATGTTGGTGAGGAAACACAGGAAACAGAAAAAGAGACACTGCATTAACCTAACTAACTCACTTAACTTCTACTAGAATGTCATTTTTTTAAAAACCAATAAGCTTTTGGATTTTGGTTATATATACAAACATCATAAATGTCTGCTGTAATATTTTACTTGAATTATACATTATAAATTACCATAGCAAATATTCTACTGTTGCCTATTTGACAGTGGCACAACTCATAGGTATTTACACTATCATTCTTTTTTTCATTTTTTCTACTTTTAACTTGTCTGTCATATACACGAGACGTTGATAGAATATTATCAACTTTCATCATTATCCTAAAACAAACAAACAAACAGAACCATTTGTGTCCCTTGATCGCAGCACATTTACCACCTATCCACGTGTCTGATCTGTAGAATTCTCTCTTACATGTATTTTGTTTGGTTAAGGATGATTCCCCAGGACATGAGATGAAATTCAGTATCATTTAATTTACAGAGAAAGTATTCTGCGGAGACTGGATTATGCACTGTGAGTAAAAAATAAAATAAAATAGGGCATTAATAAAATAAGCATTAAAAACAAACTATTAATCTGATCTCATCTAGCTGTGCAGAATTACAATATTTTGTTGTGCACTTATGAGTTTGTTTTGACTGACCTTTACAAATAAATACTTCTTCTCTATGTAATCTATAGGATATTTTGTGATAAAGTACACATTTCTGTTGTGCTACAAATTATATTTATCCATGGTAGATTACAAATCCAATACCTTTCACTAATTAAAATTCATCCCCAAAAGGTTTTCCAGGAAGTGAAAGAAAAAGATAAAGGAAATGAAATTTTTACGCAAGCTTAAAAAATGTTCAACAAAAACTGCACAAGAACCTTCATGGTATCAAAATTATTTTGATTGCATTAAGCATAACAGAATTTGGGTTTCTTACAAAGGATTGGTCTGAAAAGAAAGGCCAGAATATCGCAGCAAATCTGTCTTAGCAGAAAGAACTAGTCAGAGCAAATAACTTTTCTTTCCCCAGAGTCTGTCAAGTTAGATAAGTGTCCTAAATATACTTTTCAGCCCACATTCTGAAATGCTGATGGATGATACATGTAAGGCAAACCAGAAGGTCACTGGAAAATGAGTGAAGAGTCTTCAAAATGCATGATACAGCAATCATCACAAGACAACATACTGTACATCATACGTAGACTTGAAGAAGTCCAAAAGAGATGAAAAACGTGGCCAACAGTATGAACAGAATGCCAAAAATTCTGATTGAGGTCTTGAAACCCAGCTGAGCAACTGGCAGGTTTTCAACATCTGGGATGCAAGATTGTAGCAGATGGGAAGCTGGGGAGTGAATTAAAAGTAAAACCAGAGAAAGGCTGTATTTTCTGAAGAGGGAAAGTATAGCTATGTATTTATACATCAGGATAACAGAACTGTGCCTCAGAGTTATTATTTAAGCTGGTGCTTAAAGAGCACAGGGAGCTCAAACTATACCTCATAGCTTGTATTTCTACAACTACCCTGAATCAAAAATTTGGATTTAGAGTTATCTCTTGGAGATACCTACAAGAATCTAAGAAATATCTAGTAAGCATTGAAGGAGGAAATCATAAAGCACAAGCAAGGGTTTGAGAAATAGCAAGAATCAGATGTAGCAAGGTATATATTATAACAGTTATATCAGATGTACAAAACAGAGTTGGCAATTTTACCTCATGGGGAAAAATAATACAATAACAAGGAAACAAACAAGCTTGAGAGCACAGAGCATCTGTTTCTGACTGCCAGAAGAAGATAGGTTGGAGAGGCAAGTGTCTGCTGCCAGTATCCTACCATAGGAGTTTGGCAGAATGGCTGCATAGAATTTATTTTATTTTATTTTTTGAACATTACCAGTTTTCCGAGGTAAAACTCGACCTCATTACCAAAGACTGACGTGTTACACACACACACACAAATATATATATTTAATTTAAATAGTTTTTACTGAAGTGTTCTCCATCAGAGTACTTCTCAGGTGGATGGATAATTCTTAAGTGAAAGGAAGGCCTGACCAGTAAGGAAATTAGTTTGATTTCAGTAGGCAGTAAAAATGCTTATTCTAAGAAAAAGTAAGATGTATATATGATGGTGAAAAAAATAATCTCAATACATATTAGATTCACGTTCACTGACAGCTAAAATCAATGCGTGGAGTGTTACATACAAACTGAAAGAAGGGTTTAACCAGAAAAAACAACCTTCCCCCTCAAACACTCATACCCATGAATTTTAAAAGCATGCAGTAGATTTTACAAAGATGAATGAAGGGCTTTGAAAACCTGAGGGGAGAAAGAGTTTCACAGCTCAGCAACAGCAACCATTCAGAATGCACCTACCTGCGTAGGTCATCAGGCTGATTTTACCCACACTGTCTGGAAGGTGTTCAGTCAGGAAAGATTTGTGCCAAATAAGATTCATACTTTTTCCTCTTTGTTAACAAAATATGTTCGCAACCTATCTTCACTAGAGCTCTTAAGTATGACAGTTACTTAGATTTCTGTTTGAGTTGCATTTTTCAAGGTACACTATTAGTGATCTAAGCAAGGTTTTACATAAATACAAAGGGTGAAACTGCACACAAAATAAAGTACAAAAATGGCTGACATTGTTTCCTTACATTTGTTCAACAACTGGTTACTTAGAACTTGACAGGCTGGCATCTACCACCATTAAGGAAACTCACTTCAGTCTGGCATCTACCACCATTAAGGAAACTCACTTCAGTTGAGAAAGATCAAAGGAAAGGTACTGAACTCATTTTTTGTTCCTTTTAAAAAGCCCTTTCAAGCTGGGGAAAGTTCATATATTGTCACCTCAGAGCAAGATGTGATATAGGAAGCAGCTTCGAGCTGGCTACGGTGTGCAAAGTTCATTGTCACAACTGGCTGACTGCTCAACTGTCAGGGAAAACATAATAAAGACAAAAACAGGAACATGTAGCAGTTTTAGAAACACTTTTCAATAAAGCATACTGTGAACTATAGACTATTGCACATTTCAACATGACACAAGAAAAATGGAGGGGCAAAAGAGAATACACTTTGTTACATAGAAATATACAGACTAGCTTGTGCACAGAAATCAAAACATGGTTACAAGACACCACTGCAGTCAAACCTGTCTTATAGTCTGCTTATGATCTTAGTGACCTTAAGAAACTGGTCCAAACTGATTATCAGCAATACCTTTTTTTGTTTTTTTTTAAAAAAATATTTTGAGACCACATTTTTGATACACATATATATATTCCGTGGTCAAAACAGACAGACTTAACTTTAGCGATACTAAATAAAAGTGCAAAAACGTTCAAAAAATAAATCAAAATTAAAAAATATGGAAGCATAAGCTAAAAATTTTCTGCATAGCTGAAATCTATTGAAAGCGAGTCCTTGGTAGGGGTTGCTGACAGGAGGAGAAAGCAGTTTTTTAGAATGTCTTCTGTACGTTTGTTTCAAATAATGAAAAAAAGGAAAAGAAAAGAAAAAGGTCATTTGTCGGCTTTTAAAGTATTTCACAGGCAGTTCACTCCTGCGTCCTTAGATACCATTGTGGTGGCAGTGCCTCCTTCTGCAAGGTAAACAGCAGTGCTGGATTTGGAGTGCACTGCCCGGTCACTGCCGTTATTGTTGACCTCGCAGTGCAGCGGCTCAGTGGAGATGACCCATGTTGAGGGACGCCATCGCTTCAGTGAGTAAGGAGTTTTCACACGCTTCTTGATCTTTTCTCCTGAGCCCGATTTGCCGTCCTGTGAGGAGTCACCTACTGAACAACAACGACAAGCACAAAAATAGTATTACAGGAAAGAATAGACTGGACAGTCCAGGGTTGTTACTCATGCAGAACAGAACAAAAAGCAGAAAATCCTACTAAATTAAGCAACTGTATGGCAGAGACGTGGCAGCGGATAGTGGCTGTCACTAAAACAAGGGGGCAGATTCTGTTCTCTGTCAGAAATTACTTCAGTGAAGTAATTTGTGTTACCTTGAATGCACATTGGCATCAAACAGCAGAATCAGCATTTGATATTTGAGGGGCTTTTGCAATCATAGTATCTTACATTACCTGTAATGGAAGGTACAAAAAAAAAAAAACTGTAGCTACTACAGGACGGCAAAGGCTAAACATTTAACAGCACAATTAAATCACAGATCCCCTAATCCTACTTGGCCTCTCAAAGCACTTCCTTACATACAAAACCCCAGGCAAGAGCTCAGGCCTTTGCCAGGAGGCAAATAGTCTACTATTTTCTCTGTTAGGATCCTAAATCAGGATTTGCGATGTTGCATTGCAAAACTGGAAAAAACACTTGCTTCAGCAGTAGAAATCTGATCTTTTCTTCTTAACTTTCAATTAAAGAAAGCTACTGCATTAATCTTTTTTTTTTTTTTTTTGCTTCAATAAAATTTCAACTGAAGTTAACAAGTAAAGACAAAAAAATAAGGTTTCCTACTTAAAAGGAAAGCTTAGACATTCAATTGCTGAATATTCAACTACATTTCTTGAAAGATCTGTTCTAGCTCATTTATAAACTTTTTCTTTCCAAGCATGCAATGCCTGGCACCCCAGGTTAATTTACTAGTATGACAGCCTCTACCTAAACATAGTCAGAGTTTTGCAAGTATCTTCTGATGATGACAGTGTATTCTGGAGCATGTTATCTAGGAAGTCTTTCCAATAGCCCGCAGACTCCAAAGAAACTCATTGTATGTACTCAACTATGACTGCATTCTTACTGTGATAAGGAAATCTCATTGTAATCTCTTACGGTTTTAGGCTTAAAAATCTAAGGCAGTTTTTCTGAGGGAGTTTACTAAAATTCATTCTCTAACTACTTTGGTTATTTTTTAATATGTATGTGGTAAACTGACAAAGGATTGCTTTAACTGTTGTAGCTCAGATAGCAAGCTAGAGAATGCCTGACTGCCCATCTAGGCTGGACTAATACAGTAATACCAGTTGCTTTAAAAGTTATGAACTTATATGGTAAGTGTATAATAAAAATAATTTTAATCAATGCATCTTAGAGCCAACTACTCTTATGAACGATAAAAAAATAAGGAAAAGAAGGCACAATGTGTTCCTGAAGGAAGAAACAGGAGACATTTCAATAACCTTTGCCACTGCCAAGGTAGATGCCTCGCAACAAATAACAAGAGTAGAAATTGCTCCCTTCCCTGAATCAAAGTAGACAGATAGAAAATGACAGATTTTTTCCATGTATGTGGAAAGAAGATAGTGACCTAAAACATTCTGGAGTTGATGAGGACAGAACACAGGACTTTATTGAGAAGACTGAAATAGTTCTGATAGAAATTGAATTTATATGAGATTAATAGGCATGCTTTGAGGAGTGAAAGGGGACACAGAAGTATTTTCAAGCAGATAAACATAGTTGTTCAGCAAAAAAATGCATCAGGGAAACTTGTTCAAGTTCTGCTGGCACTTACACTGCATACTACTGCTGTCCAAACTATTTGTGGCAGATAGATCCAGCGAATTAGGCCTCTGTGCTCTTCTAGTCTGAGTCTGCCCAGGATTTCTGGCTACGTTCTGGATACTGAGTGTAGCTGTGTCTTGCACTGGACACGGATTACTGTTATTGTTATTAACATTTGTTCGGCCATTATCAAGTTGTCGCTCTCTCCTGTCTACTAGGCGGTCCAGAACACCTTCATCCTGGCCAACCTGCTGCTCCCGCCTCAACAATGGTTCATGCTCATCAGGGCTTGAATTAATATTCAATCGACTGTCCTCTCCGCTGAACTGGTTCTGAAGCATTTCCTGGGCCCTCTGTGCTACTGAACTGGCTGTCTGGCCAGACGGCACTGCCCCATTGGCATACTGGGTTGTGCCAGCATGAGAGTTTATGCTGTGGGTTCTACCAGCCACTCCATTCATGGTAACGGTCACCACATGAGGTTCTGCGGCATTGATAGTGTTCATCTTGGCAACGCCTGTTTCAACTTGCTTCAAGTTTGATTTGTGCTTGCCACCAAATTTTAACCGTGGCTCCTTTGTTGAATTTTTGGTGTTTAGAGGAAGGCTAGTAGGCCTCTTCGGAAGGTTCTGTTGCTTGGGTAAAGGATAGACCTGAGCAGATGGGACATCTGGAATCAAACATGCTTGACCATTGCTAGCTTGTGTGAAGTCCTGTTGTCCTGTTACCTCTACTGCTAGTTTTATCAGCGGATAAAGCAAGCTGGAACTAGTGCTGCTGAGTGGATCTGGTCCACTAAACTGCTTGAGTGAATGTTCCATCAGATTCTCATCAGAACTTTCCTTCAGGTTCTTATCTACTTCTTTTGGATCCAGTTTATTTGTCTCTAAATCCTCCTCTGTTAGCTGCAGACAAACCGGTGTGGGCCCACCTGGCTGCATGACGTTTGTAGTATGTAAGTTTGTTTCATCTGAATAAGGTATTTCAGATATGGTGGTCATGCCAGTGCTAGGAGTGAGACCAGTTGTATTGGTGGTAGTAGTATTGGTGGACAAACTGGTGACGCTTGTCTCAGGACTAGGGATGCGAGCTTGTGCTTGTTGCCGCTCATAGTTAATGGAGTTTCTATTCTTTTCCCCTGAAGTCAGTGGTGTAGTGGACATAGAATGTTCAGACGAAATGTTCTTCACTATGCTGTCAGTGTGGTGGATTGAATCTTCAATGTAGGAAGAAGAAGAATAATCTGGATATGGCCTTATTTTTGACACTCGTCTATGATGTGACAGGTTCCTTTAAGAAAAAAATCAGTGATGTTAAGATCATATATGTAAATATTGCCATATTTTATAAAGCCTCTAATTTAAGAGAGCTGAATGTCTATTTCTTTTCATGCATAAACTAAGGACAGATAAAATAAAAAAACTGAGATCCTCTTTGAAAAATCCTGGGAAGCAGAACATCATTTTACTAGGACAGCAGTTTTGTCATGAATGTTATTTACACAAGTAAATTGCATAACAGCAATTTTCTTCTATTTGTCCAATACTTGTATTTGTACAGTTCACTGCTAAGGTACTGCTCTAGTTGCAGAGAAGTGATGCTGAAGAAGGGAAACAAGAAATATACTCAAGAGCATAGGATGCAGAAAATGATGCTAGGAAGGAGTCACAAGCTCCTAAACCACGAAAAATGTACAATTTTAACAATTCAAGTGTTCCATGCTTTAAACAGAAATTTTTCATGACAAACCCTGCCAGCACTACCCTTCTCTCAAATCCAGATCTCTGGTGTGTACTACTTTAGCACTAATGTCAGTTCTGCAAATTCTCACTCTTGCATCATTTATAATCAGAGAAGGGATGCACCCATCACCTCTCTCACTGGGCCAGAAAAACAATGCCTTTAACAAGGGCTCTGTAGTTCTTAAACTGAATAGCTGTAAATTCAAGTCTTGGTGATTTCCTGAACTCTTACTGTCTGAACACTCATAGCTTATAGCAGAACATTTTAAACAGAGGTTCAGTGCATTACTTAGAAGAGTCTTTAAACACAATTCATAGTCACTTCATGTCTTTTTAAGTTTGTTTGGATAGTTTGTCTAAACTCACTTAACAGGCCTCACTGTGATAAAAACAGTTGTTTACATACAAGGTGCCTGAATTCTGGCAACTGTAAGAATCCAATGCCATAAAAGTGTTTATTTTGTGGATTCATGCAATACAAAACAATCAGGATCATACACAAAACCCATATGCAGGCTAGCTCCCATAAAACATTTAAACATTACGCAGAAACATTAAGAGAATGGTGTGCTCTAGCTTCCTTCCTGGAGTGAGCTAAGCACTGGACATTCACTGTCGACTAAAATCAATTTTTTCTCTTCTTACCGCTCATTTTGCATGGCAGTTGACATTGGATTGACTGTTGGACTAACTGATTTATTTCTCTCCCAAATCATCATGAGTTCTGCCATTCTCTCCTCAGCACATTGGGCAGTTAATCGAGCTTCAGCATCTTGATCCCAGCAGTCTTCGATTGTTTCTTTAAGTGACCTCACAGCCTGCCGTGAGACAGATAAACAAAACCATTTTTTCTAAAATTATTTTCCCTTCATATTATGCTTCTAATTTACTGTTCTATGACAGCATTCTGCATGAATGAAAATAGTCACAAGTTGGTCAGAAAAAGAAATGGAAGACACACAACACAATTTCGCTCAATGCTAGTTTATGCTAGTAACAACAGTGGTGCAGGACTAATATTATCATACCTCATACATACAAACTGGAAAGACAATTATTTAGGAAAAATTAGAGTTGTTCATGCAAACTTCAGCCTACCCTTGCTGATGTACACATGCTCATTCTCCCTGCTTTATGAAAGTCACGTACAAAGGATTGATGGTGGCTCTGGAAACGCCATCATTGGCGTCCTCGCAATTCAGCTAATGGTCCCTGCTTTGCTGCCCTGCACTGTATGCAATTGACACAGCCTTGCCCAGTTCATCAGGCTTTTCTTCTTCAGTCCACTAATGTAACATTCAAATACCTCATAAATATCAGTGAATTTGTCTGCACTATGGGAGGAGATTATTGCTGCCCTTGTTTAACAGATGGAGAAATGGAAACAGACACACTTCCCTGGGATCACACTGTGGGGTGAATGGGGCAGTCAAGATTAGAGCTCAAGACCATCAAATCATGCTGCCATATGGTCAAAGACCTGGAGAGGAGACAACTGAAATTACGAGCACTGAACATTTCTACTCCTATAGCATCCTGAGTACAGAAAACAGGCAGACGTTTACGGGCCCCTGCTGCCCATTGACGGGCCACCGTTTGCCAGAATGTCTCACATCTCAGCTCAGCTTTAATCTCTCCAGCACCAGTGACTGTGAACAGTCCCAGCTGGGCACTAAAGCATTCAGTAGGGCCTGCTGATTGTTTCTGTGCCAGAACTGCCTTGTTCGCTTCTGGCAGGAAAAGCCAGGAGTAGCTCTGCCTGCTAGTGAAGAGCTCCTCACCCACAGAGCAGGCTTCTGGCATCACTTGCATCTGGCAAGTCACTGCTGCTCAGTGAGGCAGCTATGGCTGCACAGGTGGGGATGAGCTCCCACACAAGGAAATCTTCTAACTCCCTTCCCACAATCGATCAGAGAGGCTAAGCAGTTAAACCACTTGCAGCTGAGGGACACAAGTCTGAAAACACCATCAGGGACAATGTCAGGATAGAATACTGGATACGTTTTCTCTACCAAAATAAAAGGCCTCATTCAGTTTTCAGTATTTCAGTTAGTTGCAATCCAGTTGCATCTTTAAGTTAGTGGACACCCTACTCTCCTATCTTGCCCCCATGTAAAGCTCTCCCCTGCAGGTTTCACCAGCTGTAAAGGTAATCATTATTAAATTTACTAGTCTCTCTTCCAGCAAATCTTTTTCTTTCAGTGTTTTAAGGATACTGAAAGCAATGTGATGACAGTACAGATAGTTAACAAGACTGAAGTTCTAAAGATTTATATTTCTCATAATAATGTATTTTCTATTAATTTCAGGTTCAAAGAGATCTACTTGAAAATTCACCATTGAGAAATCCTACAATTCATAAAAAAGATGAAAGATAGCAAGTTGCACTATTCTTATTTTACTAATATCCTTCTGTCTCGACCTTTGAAATCAAGCGTAGTCCCTGGTTTGGGCTTGGCAAGTAAAACAGTAAAACAGAAATGCTGGTAACATCCCAACTCAGTTTATAGCCCTGAGATTATTTTATGCACATCATCTGGTCAGATTGTTGATTCATACTGTGAAAAACAATACCACTAATCAAGGTCTATATCATAACAAGTGTTCAAGAAGCAGACTGAAACTGCATAAGTAATCATAAAATGGGGATTCCACATCTTTAGAATGCCTTAATTATGTGACCTAAACAATTTGGTTTTTATTTGTATTTCTAAAGGGAAAAGAGCATACACATTTCTCTAATAGATCAATACACATGAAAGTATTTTCATCTAACATGTCAGTATAGCTTTAAATAATGGAGAGAAACCTTTTATCTCATGTGTAAGACACAGGAGGTAAGGACCCGGGTCCAGGGTGAGATTATTTTTCTAAGACATCTCTTCTAGAGTGTTTACTGAGATGTCATCCTAGACAAGCATGGGGTGGAGCGCGTTTTTTAGTGCCTATTAGATAACTACAGGTTACTGTTTTTTATTTTTTCTCTTGTAAAACGATGATATACATCCATCCTTAAAGCTGAACATTATTTTATTATTATTTTGGATTGTTTAAAAAATGATAGTGACACCACAAAGAATGTGTTAAACAGTTTAAATACGGGGATCATAATACTAGGTCAGAGTCTACTAATACTGGAGTCTATCAATTTATAAGAACACAATTGGCATTTAAAATGGTAGCCTGCAAAACAAAACAAACCTTAAATTGCTTGTTTCAACTGTCTTCAAAAGCAGCTATCAAGCTCAGGTTTTTCCAACACCACATTTGCCAACATGGCTGTAGTTAAAACAGTTGCTGCTTGATTTCCTATACAGTTTGGGTGTGCATTTTTATTTTTTAGCTTTTGTTAAGACTGGCCCAAACTGTGCAGTAACAGAAGCTCCCAACTCAGTTACAACACGTTTTATAGCACTGCTAATACCAGAGGCGATGCTCCTCTCTGAAAATGGTTTCATACATATTTACAAGTACCAGCAGAGATGAGGCCTTAGGCTCCCCATTATCTGCACAGTAGCTACATACTTATCAACTAGCAAAGTCTCTGAAGATTAAAAGGCATAATTTCAGAAAGTGAATTCCTAAAACTATCTTTTTAGATGAGTCAAATATGTGAATTTCCATGCTTGCTTAAATAAGCCGTCATGTTATCAGGTGGAACCCAGAGACTGTTGACATTTCGCTTTGCTTGTAATAAAAGAAACAACCCCCACCACGCTAAGGGGAGTCGCATTACCTCACCTTTTCTGCAGATGAAAGCAAGCACACAGACTCTTACCAGAGTTCAGCTGACTTGCAGTAACTTGTCAGCCTGCAGAGCAAGCAAGGCTCTAAGCCCTAGCAATACTAATTCAAAACAACAAACAGCATTACTCTGCTTTTACTTTTGCTGTAGATCAAATGAAGCCACATAAATTTTTGAATGTAGTTATAATTGCCATAAACTGTAGCCACTACAAATTCTGAGGACTATACTTCTTCAGAAACAGTTTATTAAAAATGCTTATGAAATATCAGTATTGGAGGATTATATTTTGTCTACTATCTGTGTTACTAGTCTGTAAGATTTCAAAAGGCATAAAATATTTCTCATCCAGCATCCAGAGAATATGTGGGCACTTGATGCAAATACAAAAATTGCTTTTAAGAAATGATACCACCGTATAGCCGGCTTGATTGTTTCTTAGTACTTATTCTATCTCACCAGGCTGTTCTCTTTCCAAGCTTCCGGGAATTTTGGTCTTTGCTTTTCCCTGGACACCAAGACTTGCATATCTTCAAAAGTGGGATGGTTTCCGACTTCTGTCTGGAAAGCCATCTGGTACTCTGGCACAGATTCCCCTGTTAGCAAAAGAGAGAATGAACAAAGTCACAGATTTGGGGAAAAAAAAAAAAGGCAGCACAAGGGCTTTCAAGTGATGAAAGGTAGCATCAAAGTTGTTGCCTATCAAGATATTCTGACTCCACCCTCAAACCCACACTCTTTTGCTTCCCTCCCTCTCCCCAGAAATGCTGAATTAACTACAAATGAATTAAGTTTTGTTTGAAAACCTCTCAAAACATCTCCAAATTTTACTGACTGAGGGGCACCTTCAGAATGTCCTGGAGCCTGAAGATGACACCTAATGTCTGTGAAATGTCAACATTAAGCATACTTTGGGAGGAAATCCAAACAGATTACAAGCCCCTGCATTTACTGTGCAGCTGTTTAACTACAAAGGAAATACTGCATGTCAGATTAACTCTATATGCTATAGCTCAGGAAGAAGATGGAGGTCACTATATTTTTTTGTGTGTGTTAACAGTTTATTTCCTCTAGTTTTACTTTAAAGGATTCATGTTACCTGAATTTTTCATGTCACTATCATAAATAAAAGTATGAATGGCTAAATACCACATTAAATTACAGCACTTTTCCATCCACTTGTTTATGAGGAAGGTCTGAAAGATATTTCGGGCACTATATCAGGTCTAAGTACTAAAAGTACTGCCTTTGCCATCAATCCAACTACCAGTGTTCATGAGCTCTGGACAATAACAGTGCTCGAACAGCACTGCCATGTGGCCTGCAAAATGCTTTAACTGGCAATCTGAAATCTGTCAGCATGATCCTCACTGCATCCACTAACACAGTGTATTGTTAACAATAACCATCTCAAACGCTAGATGGCACCAGCTTAACAGCACAAAACAAATGATACTTGATTTCCCTTCTTTACTTTAAAAAGCTACGACTAGGGACTAACATTTCCTCTATTATTGTTTCTTCTAGTTCTTTCAGTTACCTGGGAAGAGGTCTGTACATCGCATAAATATCTCCCAGTAGATGAGGCCTAGTGCATACATATCTACTTGTTTCAAAGCAGATTCACAGTCCCTCAAGTTCACCGCTCCTTCAAGCACTTCTGGGGCCATATAGCGGATTGTACCAACCTGGAAAGGCAAAAATCAAAGCTTTAAATCAAGAAGTAATTTCCAAATTCAATTTCATTATAAAGGTTTTGAGTTCTCCATCGATTTTTTTTGGTGCATGCATTTTGGTTTTTTTTGGGTTTTTAATATACTTCAATGTTTTCTAGAAGTTAAGATGGAAAATGCAATTCTCTTCTAATCAATGCCCTCACAGCTGCTACTCTTATCAGTGGCCTAGTCTTACTAAAACCTATGCTAGATGAGAGCAGTCATTCAGCAGTCCTTACGGGACAGTATTTTGTTAAAGGACTATTGCACATCCCTATATTTTAAATGATGGTTTCCCCATTCTTTTGTTCAGCGAGAGGAGATCTAAAAAAAGCACTCGTGCACTAGGTATTACTAGGTATTACTACAGTAACACTTGCTTTCTAAAGGATGCTGATTAGCACTGTGAATGAAATGTAAAGACTCACTGTAAAAGCACAGATGACAATTATCCTGAAGCAGTAGGGGGCTTTCAGTCTCTGTTTAAACTATTATTTGAGTAGCTTACATTCAGATGTCTGCGTGCTTACGCTTATTAAAAAAATAAGAAAAAGCAAGCACTTTCTGAATCACTGCATCATCAAAAACAAAGCTTAAGAACTCAGTTTCCTCTTTCTGCCCAGAAACCATTCTAACCCGTTCCTAGCAAATGTTTTTCCAATGTGTTCCTTAAAATCACAGAAGGATGCAAATTCTATAGTCTTCCCTGGCAGTCCCCGACTTCTGCAGATTCAAAAGCTTTCTTCACAACTAACCTAAACTTTCCCACCTACAAAATAATCCCATTACCTTTCTTCCTATCCAAACAGAATGCAAACAGTTTGTTCCTTTCTCTTTGTAGCACTTGTTTACATATTTGAAGACTTGCTTCCATCTTTACTTCACTAGACTAAACAACTCAAATTATTTCAATCTTTTCTCATAGGTTACTCTTTCAAGCTTCCCCCATTATTCTGTCCTAGTTAGTTCTCAATTATTCTATGCCTATCTACACACATTTATTTTCTCTGTTGTATCTATTTAAAGTCTATCAAATTACAGATGACACACAGAGAAATAAGTGGTTGTAGGACATGGAAGGGGAGGGAAGAAAAAAAAGAAAAAAAAAAATCTAACTACCTCAATTTCCAAACACTGTCTGGGCTTAAGTAATGTTTGCAGTACACGACTCATGGGGCTTGCACCCTCCATCTTTAACCTCTGCAACCATACCCACCTCGCATATATCATCTCTCATATACAAAGCTTCCACCTCAAAGGCTGCCCCTACTGCAGCAATTCCCCATCAAAAGAATTGTACCACCATAATATTAATCTTATAACAACTGTTTCTCAATGTTACTCCTATACTAATTTGTCTTCCTTTATATGCTGGCTTATCTTTATTTGTACTTACCTCACTAATGGCTGCATTATCTTCCTCACCTGGGCGCACCAGTCTGTTTCCAGTTAACTTCATGGAGAGCCCGAAATCGCTAATTACACATGTTCCATCATTCTTCACCAGTACATTGCGGCTGTTCAAGTCACGATGGGATATTGCAGGTTTGTAATGGTCTATTTGGACATATGAAAGTGCTTGTTATTATTCGAGCAGTTCTACTGTTTGGCAAAACGAGAGAACCTCATTATAAACAGAAAATCAACTTATCTTGTAGAAAGCTAATATACTTGCTTCTTTATAACGAGCTCTGCAGTATGCTATCTATAGAAAACTGACTGGCACTCATAGCTTCACTGCCTTTATACATTATACTGGGTTACCACTGCATACAGGTTTAGTGTTTGCCAGTAAGCTTCTTTCCCAAGGATACTGCAGCATGATTTTGGCAGGGAAGACATTATGTACTTAAGCACAGACCTGCTGCTACAGCCCTGACAGCCATTCCAAATGTTCTCTCTCATATCTACAGTCCTCTGTTCAGTGCAATACCAGCTACTTAAATTATAATTGGGATTGGCACCTATTCAGAAGATATGTAGACAATATTATTCCAGAGAATCTGTACATGTTATTCCTGCAAGGGATTTGATCTTTTCCAAAGAGTAATCTCAGTTGATCCTCATTTATATACATTTTATTTAGTAAAACAGCAAGCACTACAGAACCAGCTTTACTGTGATGTTTATTCTACTGTGTGAGTTCCCTCCTAGCTCATACAGTTCAGTCTATGACTGTCTCTCTTTTATGATGGAAGGTTTACACATTTTCTGGCTGCTAATGGACACGCTTGTCTGCATATTTCTAAACGATGATGTTAAGGTGATAGCTGCAGTGTCAATCACACATAGGAATACCGATTTAAGTATTTCCAGCCTTGCATTTTTAACAGTATCATCAGTTTCCATTCTTTTGTAGAGCTGGTGCTTAACATTTGAGATATATGGTTTAGGACTTAAATCTCAACATAAGCACCTTCATGTAGAATTAATATTGCCATCCTTCTATTTATTGCCAAAAAGCTAACGCTTCAGTGCTGGGCCACATTCTGCAGCCTGTTATAGCACAGAATACCTGTTATAGCACAGAATACCTGTTATATAATTGTGATACTTCACTGGCTGAAATGGTAGGCTGAAGCGAACGAGCAGACATAAAATAGATATATCAACATGTTGTCAGATGCAGTGCTCTAATAAATCACTAAAAATCCAGCAATATCATTTATACACAGAGAAGAATGGGACCTCACCCTTCAACAAAAATCAAGAGATACGATAAAACTACAGTGGACTTAAGAGATGTAGTTATTTTTTACACATACAGTTCACACACAAACTAAAAATTGCTTTGCTGGTTTGTGCCGGAACTGCAGTAAACAAACAGAACACTCCATCTGTTCGCTCTCTATTAGACAGACACCCAGTGCTTCAGGTCTCCAGTAATCTGTTGCCATGATACAGCAGCACTGCACAGCTCTGCCTCCTCCTCTTGTCTGTCTCTGGGACACTGCTGGCTCTTACTCCCTGTTTTCATGCAAGCGTCACTTGCATAGCCCACGACAGGGAATTGTTCAAAAGGAAAAATGTATCAGAAGTTGTGAGGAATCTGCATTTGGATTAAACATTTCCTACTCACTGTACTATCACAAATGAAAAATAAAGGCAGCAATCTTCTACCTGACAGAAATGGCAACACCTTGAACACTCTGGCATCCCTTCCTGGCCTTACCTCCTCGAGGTAGCTCTGTGTGCAGGTACGCCAAGCCCCTGGTTATAGAATGTGCCAGCCGGCAAGAGCTCACCCAGTCACTTGTGTGGAGACTCAGATATTTGCACAGTGAACCCTATCACAAAATGAAATAACATATACTAGATTAAAATAATTACCAAGTTGCAAAATGAAGAATCAAGTCAAAATCTTGAAGAAGGATAGTTTTATCCATTGCTCTTGAAAGTCATATTCCTGCAACTGCTTCTGTGTTTACCCAGAAGTTATAAAACACAAGATTGGATCAAAGTTTCATTAATTTTTAGTGGTGCCATTCAGTTTATGTAAGGAAACTGAAAAGAAAATGTGACATACGTTGCATAATAATAGAGATTGCCTTTATGAGTAAAGTGTTACAAATGAAAGAAAAATACTAATTTCTTTTATTCTTAAAAAGTTGTTACTGAACAACAGAAGGAGAAGGGTACCTGCAGACATAACAGCTGGGATTACTAATTAGTGGACTTTGAACCTTTAGCATTTATGGAAGAACACTGAACATCTCTCACTGGCATCTCACCTGCTTTGATTAGTTCAGTCATTGAAACAAAAAAGCCCAAAGAAGGCTCAGAATAGGACCGAGTCAACATACCAGAAATGGGAAAAAAGAATTTCATACTTTTTTAAAAAGAGAATTTAAAGGTGAATAAAATGCTGGTTCTTTTTTTTAAAAAAAAAAAGAAATAATCATCATTTGCAGTGAAATCTTAAAAACAAAGGAAGAGTGTCAACTGTGACAGTGAAATATTCTAGAAACACAGACAAAATGACAAAAGGGACAGATCTACCACTGTGATGTCTTTCTGCATTTTTATGCAAGACCTCAGTAACAATATCCTGGGTTTAAACAAAGCAAATCCCCAAGCATAAAGAACAAGATGTCCAGCCTTCTCTGCATGCATATTATAGTGGTTATTTATGACAATGGCTACCATCTTTATGATATGATTAAAAATTTAAACAGGCAAAAGATGCACTAACATGTAACATCTTACTATCATAGCTGCAAATAAAAACACTTGATTGACGCATCAGTTAAGTAACATTAGGTTAAAAAATAACTCAAGTATTTGCCATTTGAGTCCATTTGGAGTCAGTATTCAGGTACGTAATACATGCACAGTTCAAATGGATGCACACAGATAACCGACATTTAAAATGACTGAAGACTTAGAATTTTTTTTAATCCAGTGCTAAACTAAAAGCCAATTATTGACACTCCTTAATAAAATTACAAAAGTCTTGCAGCTTTTCAGATTTAGGCTGTATGGAACAAGGAACCCATAAGCAGATAATCTCCTTGGTGAAAACAGACCAAACATCACTATGCACTTGTAAACTTTGATGAGAATTTTTTTTTTAGTTGTTTAAAATACTGTCATACAAACTCCAAATAGATTTTGGTAAGAACAACCTGAGAATTTGTTTACAAGTGAGTTACAAAGCCGTGGACAATAAGGAAAATGTGAAATTATTTACAAGAAGTACAAGGACTCCTACTAGCTTCCTTTCAGTTCTACCATAGCAATAAATCCCAAATCCAAAACAAGAGGTTCACAAAAATTCTTGTCACTACACCAGGCCTAAATCTCAGGTGTGGTCCTCTCTTTACTCAAGTCCACATGTGATAAGGTGAAGTTGTAAAATGTGAAATACACAGATGAAATGGTTTGCTTATCTATAGACCTAAATTATATGAAGGTAGACTGCACAGTCCAATATGGATGACATATCTTTTTCTGATGTATAAATTTTCACTTTATCCTTCATTCCAGCCCATTCTAATGGAGGCAACGAGACTGTTGTTGTGTCCTAAGTGGGAAACATCATATAATGACCTCAGAGCTTTCTAACCAGCACGTATTTTTAAGCTGGCTGAGAGCTGTGATTTTATGCTCTTGGTGAAGTTCAGTATAAATGACTACTAGGAAAAGGTTTAGTTAAGATTTTGAGAGGGAGATTTGTACTTGAGATCATTCTTTTTAGAGTCATGAGTTGAAGCATTAAATTGAGGATGTTTGTTTTGATTATGACTTTTGATAAAACTGATGTTTTTGTTCTGACAACCATAAAACTCCGCTGTGTTTTAAAAAGCTTTTCAATTGTTCTAAAAAGACATGAATGTTTGAGCACCAGGGCACAATTCTGTGACTATTATCTTTATCATGCTGTGTCATCCCTTGCAACTTACGCACTGCTCATTTACCTGCAGTACCTCTCTGCAGCATCACAACGTGTTGATCAGCCAACACACATATCCCCCATTTTATTACTTGCTCCCATACATTCATCTGCCCAGTGTTTGGATAATATCGTGATTCGGTTTAATTTAATCTGTTTTGCTTACACCCAAGCAACACCATAAACAATTTTCTATGTTAAAATGTGCTATTTTGTGTGTTTCTACTTCCAAGAAGGAAATCTTTTCCCAGAAAAATGATGTTTTGGATGGGGAGTATTTCAGCTGCACATCTTGCATGGGTTGCCTCTTATTGAAGCAAGTTTTATGACTACAGTTTGAATGGTGCCATTCCCTTCTAGTAGCACTTCCACAGCGGGGTTCCTTCCCTGCTGTTAGCTCAGCATAAAGCAGAACATCTGCTCACTGAATTAAGGACCGTACTGTGCATTAATTACACCTGCTGTGCACTTTTTCCAATGACTTCCAAACCACCAGTGGATTGATTTCAGGCTAATATTGCTGTTTTCAACACCATATCGGGAAAGTATCTGATAATATGTTGTAAGCCTCATCTGTGCATTCAAGCAGATTGTTAACAGATCCTGTTTATAGAAGACACAAAATTTCCAATCAAATTACATGTCAGCTAAAAATCTTTCATTCAAGAAAACAGCAAAACCAGATCGCCTGTTAAGACAATTATGCTGTGCCCTCTCAGGAACTGAACTGTTTCTTGACTTCACTTAACTTAGCTGAAAGTAAGCCCGCTCTGTCACAGTAGGTCATACATGCAGTATAGACATGCCTGAGCTTTCCTACGGTCATTTCTCATCTCTGCAATCTCTTCTTAGATTTTCAGTTCTTATAAACTGACAGAATCAAGTGTGTTCTCACTTTAAGAGTTTCAGTCAGGACACTCTTTCTATATTTGTGAAATGATATGCTGTCTTCTTAAACTTGCATACATATTTAGATATTTATATACATGCATGCATTTACACAAACATATATATAGAACCTGAAACATCTTAAGGGAGAAGCCATCATTACTGCTATTTATTGCTGTTCTGTTTCTTTTTGCTACTTAATAAGCTGCTTTTGTCCTACTGCTCCCCCTAACAAATCAGCCTGCAGTCATCACCTTCACACACCGGAATAAATACAATGCCTTTGTTTACTTGAGACCAAAAAGCTCACTGAAGTATGATTTAATTGAACAGATAAACTCCTTTTCTATACAACAGGAAAACAATGCCTCATATGTTACATTTTATGATTTTTCAGAATAAGCAGCTCACATTTTATGTAGAACATTTTCAACATGTTTTTGTTCTATGTACACATATGCGCGCACACACAGTACTGAGAACTCAGATCAATGAGTTTGAGGGATGTAGCACACAGTTAGCTCAGGAGAACTGAAGAACGGTTCTGCAAAGTAACACAGACTTCTTCAGTATCAATGTACGGTATAACAGAACAAATTGGGTATGCCACAGGAAGCTTTAAAGAAGGCAGCAGTACAAAAACACCTCATGATTTATAGTGCCACAAACAACAACACTGGATACTTTATGTTTTGTTGTAGAAAACCCTTGCCATTTGCAGCTACCGAGTGAGGTTGCAATGACCTTGATGGAGGTGAAATGTTTTTAACATAAGTAATTTTAAGTTTACTAATTATTTTTTAAGTAAAAACATACTGCCCTTGATTATTCCACAGGTGATTTAAAAAAACTGCAGTATAACCAAAAGCAAAATATTACAGCCAAGAATTCGTAAGACTACATTTGGTAGCAGTAACTGGCAACCTTAAAGGGTATAACAGGAAACCATAGTATGGTTCATTAAAATTGTACCTTATATGGATCATTTTTACATTACACCAGGCAAAGGTGACTACTGTGCAAGAATCATCAGAAGCTGAAGTACATCCTTTTTATGTGGCTATTCTTAGGAATCTAAACAAATCCAATTGACTTCTCTGAAGCACTTACATTGGGATAATATTCCATCACCAGTAAATATTCCATACGCCCGTCTGCAGTGAATCTCTCATCTCCCACAATGAAGCGGGCAATATTGTCGTGTTCCATCAGTGGAATCCTGTAAATATTCCTCTCATTGACAAAGTTTTGACGATTAGCAAAAGAAAACACTTTCACAGCAACGGGGCGTTCATCTAGGGAGCCTTTGTACACTGCTCCGTACCGTCCCCGGCCAATCAACTGCAAAAAAAAAGGAAATAATTAGTTCATTCAATAACAAGTAAAGGCAAAAATCAGAGTTCTCACTCAACAAAGATTATATACCAACTTTTATACTCAATTACACTGTGGGAAATAGCAACTATTTTGTACTGAAGACCAGAATTAGAATACTGTCATAAAAGATATTTTGGAGCTGGAAATCCTAGGATACGCCCACTTAGATCTGTATTACTAAATTGACCTATAGTCTGCATACCCATTAAATAAAATGTAAATAACCTATTCAGCCATTGTATACAGAACATCAATAAATCCATGTGCATTATGCTGATAATTCTCTTATTAAACTTTTGACTATTAAACATTCATAGCTTTTATGTGATCAATTTTAATTAACTTCAGCTGTACATTTTAGGCTTAGGATAGCTTTACAAGCCATACGTTTTAGGTTAATAATGACTCTACACGCATTTGCAGTGCAAAACAGATTCCAAAGGAGATGAGTTTTAATAGGAAGGAATAATCAACTCCGTGCTACCTGTAAATCTTTATTCTAGTTCCCACAATGTTAGACTGTCTTCACAGAAAAGCCTTTTCCATCTCCCTGGCAACTGAAGAAAGATGCAATCTCTGCTCTAAAACAGAACACCAGACCACCTTCAAGAAGAGTCCTAGTTTCTAAAGCTCAAAACACTCTACTACGTAAGAATTTATTGCATTCAAACAGTTCACAGGCAGACTTGAATGTGAAACTGTAAGGTTTTCAAAGACAAGTATCTTCTTACTTTTAGAAATAATTACAAATGGAGAAGGAGGGGAAAGCAGAAGGGATTATAAAGTAATGATTCTAAGAATGATAATATTGTCTAGCAGGAAGTATAATTTAACAGATAATACTTTCCATTTCTCAGTCCTCCAATGTCAGAGAGTCCTCACAGTGGACTGCAAAGCCAGTCAGTTCAAGGTACAAACACACAGTATGTTCACATCTCTACCAGAGATGTGAAAAAGCAAACACAGGTGAAGACAATTTGTTCTGTAATGCCCTATGGCTGGAAGTGAGATGTCAACTCCTTAATGTTTGAGAAAAAAGACAGAAGACCCTGTAGAAGATCTCTCCAACAAAGCTGATGCTTTTTCCAAAACTACCTATTGGTATGAGTGACTTCATCTGAGGCTTTACACACTTCTACAATACGCGCCTTTGTACTCTTGTGAACTCTGCCTCCAGTACTTTTTGTTGGCAGAGGCTACCCAAGTTTCCTTGCTGGTTAGTTTCCCCATTGCCCAGAGCACACTGCAGTGACGATGCCATGCCTGCAGCCAGCATCTCTGATTGCCATTTCTGATGGGCAACAGGAAGAAAAGTACCTCTCTCAATCTCTTTCACAGTCACTATACTGATATTATTTCTAGAAAAAAAGCTTTTACAAATTCCATGCAAGTTCTACTAAGCATATCAATTGAAAGTATAACATTTTTCAGGTTTTTGATGATGCATCTGACACCAAGTGCAGTGGAAGGTTCTAGTTGGCCCCTAGTTGCCATGGAAATAGAAAGTACTCCACCGTGATTAATGACAATACATAAAAGCACAACTATGGAAATACACAGTCCTATCTGCAGTAAATTCTATACTTCAATAGGTGTTAATAAAGTATTTCAAGTGACTACTGTAGGATATTGCACTTAAAGTGATCAGAGTTGAGTAAAAGAAAAGGAGTTTGATGCAGTGCTGAAATACAGCACATTTAAATTCTCCTCATCCCCATTAATCACCTTCCAGTGTTTAATATTTTCTTTTCAAGATAGAATGTGCTCTATCTAATACAGTACTGCTAACAAAACCAGGCAAAATATAACTGCTGTAAATTTTTTTTTCTTACATTGGAAAAAAAAAAAAAGATTAAGAAACAGTTGAACATTTACCTCCAGTAACTTAAGATTGTCCAGATCCAATGAGGGCTCTGATGCTGCTGCCTCCATCATGTTCATACTATGCAATCCTTGTTTACGGTCTCCTGTACAGAAAGGGATGGGAAGGGAATCAGATACTTTCTGTTTTCGTGAAAATGCAAACTATATGTGAAAATGCAAACTTGCCTTGGACTTGGCACTAACACACAGTGTAGGTAAATAGAAAGGAATCCTCTAAATTCTTCTGAGTTAGTAAAATCAGTGGTGAAGGTGCTGACAGCTGCAAACTTAAAGAAACCTGCTACACACCTGTTTTAATAATTAAATATCATTGGCAGTAACTGTAAAACATGTTCACAACAACACTTGTGAGTTGAGTAGAGGATACATTGAGGAAAAGCAGGCCCCAAAATGCCAACTTGGAAAAAGAATCATAAATCTCTCTATCTGTTATGAAAGGAATATCACCAAAAAATGTTAGAGAGGAGAAAGGGGAGCATTACATACAAACACGTAAGAGAGGCTAGGGGAGAAGACAAAACATAAGTGTAATTTTGAGAAACAGTCTAAAGAACAATATTAAAAAATAGGGTAATCCAACTCTACCTGAAAGCATTCTGTATCCAAAGAACAGAGCAGCAATCAAGACAGCTAGTACAGACACAGATGCAAGGACAATAACTATCGTCTCATCCCGATGAAAAGAATGAGAAGAATCTGAAAGAAAACAAGATGAAGACTCTAATTGTAAATTTGAAAAAGTCTGTAAAAACATGTTATTACAATGAGGAAAAAACCATACTCTTGATTATAATTGATTATATTGCACTAAACTTTTTCCTCTTAAAATCAAAGGATGACAGGGGAGCTGATCATCTCAAGCCCAGCTGATCTGCAGCTTTCCCTACTCCTTCACTGCCATCAAAAGGCACCAGAGAAAGGCACAGAAACCTCAAAGTGAATCTCCTTTCTATCTAGAAAAGCTCAGCACAGCCATCCAAGGTGAAACTGATGCACTCCTGCTCAGCTAACAATTTCTTCAAGTTTCCTGTTATGAATCAGGCTTATAACCTTAACCTTACTTTTTATTACTATTATTCCACCACTAGAATGAAAATCTCAGTAAAAAAGTATAATAAAAAAAAGGTTAATAATGTTGCAGTGTGATGAATAATTAATCTTTTTATTCAAATATCCATACGTATGTTAGATGCAAGTTCCTTTGTTTTTTTCTGATTTGTGTCAGCGCTCAGATCACTTTTAGCATGATTCTCACTACGTAAACCAGACAGACATTTCTGGAAACAACAGCAGAGTATCGAACAACTTGAAACAACAGTAAAACCCTGAAAACTAAATGACTGGTTTTATTTAGCCTTTTAAAAACACTTTTTTTTTTTTTTTAACAAAAATCAAATTTGATTTAAATGCATCTCACTATTTTCTGAGGGAAGGGGAAAGAGTTTTAATGTAAACATTTGTTATTGTCTTCAGTGGTTACTTTACTGCTACTCCGCATCAGATCCCAATCTTGCTTCTTTCAGGCATGTAAATATTCAGCCACTTTAACACAGAAATTTCTTACTGCAGATATTCCTCTGATGTCAGAATCACTGGAATGTGGCATTACAAGACCTCATTTACCTTGGCTTTAAAACCAAGTTTGCGAACTATGTTTAAACTTGTCTTATATACTGCTAAAAGTACTCCTTAAAAGACTCACAATGAGACCTAACTATTCTAAAACCACAAAATATATAATGCACACAAGGCTTAAACATTGGGTAAATTCTTAGGTGAGACTGAAATAAAATTTATCCCAGTCTACACTAGCTGAATAAACAGACAAATTCACTGCTTAAACTGCTTTTATAGGAAGTTAAACATGATTCATTTATTCCAGTTCCCAGCGTGGATGAACATTGGAGAAACAGATAAGAAAAGAAATCAAGTGTGAAAGACATCAGCTTCCATTTTTACAAAATCGTAATGGTAAGCAGAACTACTGAAAAGTTGGTAAAACAAACAGAACATCAACAAAAACAAAACAAAACAAAAAACCAGAGAGCGTTTAAGAAGTGATTATTTGCCTGAAAAATTACCCCTCAAAAATAACATGCAGCACATATCAGAGAAACCCTTCAAATAAGAGGGAGCTCATGGTAATCATGACACTATCAAATTTCAAGCTGTTCTGTCAAAAGAAATACCATCAAAATCATAATTTTGACTATTATTTTTTTTTTTTGCTTACCAATAAAAATGCAGACACAAACACACACATGTATTTGCATATACATAATATTGTTTGGTTTCTTTTACATCAGTTCAAGATGGTGCTAGATACCGTCTTGACACTAAGAAAATGCAGGTTCTGAGAGGCTGAGCTTCCTGCTATAACCTCTGCTGTATTTCCTGGACCACATAATCAGTATGTAGCCATTCACAGTCTTCCTACTGCCTATACAGTAGTCATTTCCACAACTGTTTCCCAAGCATTATCTAATGCCAAGTCTGATTGCTCCATTCTCGCTACTCTTACAATCCAAGGGCCGACAGCACACCCTATCCACCTGGGCACCATCCTGCCTCCTTCCTGCCTTCTGGAACAGGATTTCGATGCTCCTCCGCTCCTAGCATGGGCCAGGGAAGGGTATTCTGAGCTGCACCAACTACTTAGGGAGTCTGGCAGCATTTGTACACTGGCTTTCTCCCATTAGAAGCATGTGATTAAATGTATTATGGGGCCTGGCAGCAACAAAAAGTCCCAAATAACAAAGTTTTGTGGAGATCAGTAGTAGAAAAACAAGTTGGGAAAAACGATCATTGCATTCTTAGTCCTTGATGGACCATTCCCTCTGGAAACTTTTTATCTTCAGTGCTATCTCTGCATTCGCCAAATAACTGTAAAGAACTTTCCTGCTGTTCAACAGGAAAATAAACTTTCTTTTTTTTTTAAAGCAGAGTTGTTTCTTAGCAAAACATAAAATTGGCTTATCCTGAACCAATTTTTCCTTCTTATGAACATTTTAAAACAACGTTGTCAACTATTCAGATAGTCGCAGTCAGTCCTACAGTAGGAATTACTACTGCTGGACTGTCAAGCAACTTTTACAAATTTAAGGATGACTTCCTTAATGAAGGTAACCAAACATTTCAACAGATTAGTAACGTAAAGTTCAAGTTAGTACGGGTGGGCAAAGCACTGCTTTGAACATGCATAACTGCTGTTCAATAATCTGATTCAATCTTTTGGGATCATCATCAATATTTGGGTGTTTCTTCAGTGACAAACAGAAGGAACTGCATCAACTTTTTGACACTACCTTCAAATTTCAGTTATTCCCAAACCACTGTATTGCATTAAAAAAACAATAGTCTAAGTTCATAGGAAGATATGCTGAGAGGATGAGCTGCAGTCTGTAGGAAATGTAATGATTGCAGAGTTGATTACGGAGCACAAGTCTACCCACATTTGTACATAGAAAATATCAGCAAAGCTCCCTCAAGTTTATGTCTGTAAGCAGGGGTTAGCATATTTGCTACCATGGTGAAATTTTTGTTTCTACGTAGCAGACAGAATGAAAAAAACCCTACTTCAGCTTCCAATCTAAAACAGAACTGCTTGAAACAAGAATAAGTCACCTAAAGCTGTTGTAAGGCCCAAAACACCATCAGAGCCAACCTGTCTGGGTGGAAAAGGGAGAACAGGGCTACTGACTCTTCAAGCAGCAGCTTAAAGAAACAAAGTGTAACCAATGCCTGTGGTATTTAGAAAGCATCCAGCACCTCTGTCTTGAAACAATCCTACCAGTAATTCTGATGTAGTATTTTCTGAAGTGCACCAATCACATCACTAAGAAATATCACGACAAATACTACAGCAGCCTTCCAAAAAAAAAAAAAAAAAAAAAAAAAAAAAGGAGCAGCACAAGTGATTAAAACAGGGATGCCCTCCCCCTAGCTGGGGAGCAGCTGGTAACCCGCACAGCGCTGCTCCCAGCAGCGTGCCGACCCTGCCAGCAGCACAGAGCTTGTTTCTGTGTTCCAAACCCCAAGTACAACAGATCCTGTGTAGGCAGAGAATTTCGTCAAAGGCACTCACAAATAAGGCATTTCAGAGCAATGCCTCCAGTGCTCGGTCAGAAACGAGTCATCAGGCTGAACCTGGCCCTCCACTTCTGATACTCCCTACGCGCACTGCTACCACATTAGGCATTTCTCTTTCCTCCCCTAAGACATCTCTGCCATAATAGCTGCCAAACAGTGCTACAATATCTTTGGTAAATTAGATTTTAAAATTAAGCTTCCATATTGCCACACACAATTTTCCTACTGCTGCTTTCCTAGCTTTCCTCAGAAATGACAACGAAAGAGAAATGCTGATGGTGCTAACGACATCATGAGGAATAATATTTGTCCTTCCAATTAATTTTTCCACTATAAACATAAGCTTGTAATATTAATTAGTGCTGAAGTATTGTGATCTGTGTCTACGGTTGAAAAGGTTTCTTCTTTTATTTTTCTGTAATTTAACTTTCAAAAATGAAAGCCTCTTCTGTATGTTTTCTGTTTCCATATTTTAAAAATCAGTGTTTATCCTATTAGCAAAGAACGTTCCAAGAAAAAAGGAAACTGGGGCAAAACCAGGTAATGATGGCCAGTGGCAAAAGAGCCTGTAAACATTACAGCACTCTTCCTTTGGAGCCAGAAGGAAGGTGCAGGATTCCTGTGCCTTCCCTTCCCATCAGCAAACACCATGACACCTCTGGCCATCTGCCCCCTCACTGCCCTTGCCCATAGTGCATCTTCCCTCCAGATAAATAGATCGGATATATGGAAAAAGTTTATTACACTAAGGGTAGTGAGACACTGGAACAGGGTGCCCAAAGAGGCAGTGGATGTCCAGTCCCTGCAGACATGGGGTTCTGGGCAACCTTATCTAGGTGTAGGTGTCCCTGTTCATTGCAGGGGAGTTGGATCAGATGCTCTTTAAGGGGCCCGTCCAACTCAAACAATCCAATGTTTCTACGATAAAGCCTCTGTTATCCACCACCATCTACGTTACTGTCAGTTCAAGTGCCATAGTCTGTGCTGTGAAGGTAAAACATTCCAGCCTTGGCTGAGAGACCATAAGAACCCACACAGAATTGCCACATTTTCCAATTCATGGTGCATCAGACTGTTGACTCTAAAACTATTACTGAAAGTGCAAGGTATCGAGTGGAAAATCAGGAGAAGAAAGCACCAAAGCTGCTAAAGCACTACAGCCCAAGGGCTAACTGTCACTGCCTGCAAGATGTTCATCCCCTCGGCACCAAACCTGGGGCACAGCAGAGATCGCCGTTAGGATAAGAAATCTTTAGGAAGCTATGAGAACAGCGAGTGTCCTATGTTCAAAAACTAGGAATCCTGTGGGGAAATATTTGGTTATGTAAATAAGACTGAATCACAACATAAAGCTAAACAAGGAAATGCCCTTAGAACAATGACAGCGATTACGTTGTTTCCTACTCTTTAAATGACTGAATATGAAACTCTAGACTTAGAAATTTTTGAATGTTAAGTATAGAGATGTATACACACACGTACGCTCTATATAAATATCTGCATATGTAGTATGAAAACAACTGCAAATACCTGCAGAAATTTGTATTCTGATAACCGCAATTTGGAAATGGAAGTGGCCACATAATACAGGACGTTTGCATGTGAAACCAATTTCTGCCAGACCCTTGTATTGCTATCTAAGTTTTTCACTCAAATTTTTAAAAATCAGCTGCCTGCTTTTCAAGTAAATGACTCACAGCTGCCTATTTGTCACACAGTAGTAAATAATTCTAGAAAATACATGTGTGTGCTTAAGTTTAGATAAGTATCATATCATAT
This sequence comes from Pavo muticus, assembly GCA_016647715.1. Taxonomy (NCBI): domain Eukaryota; kingdom Metazoa; phylum Chordata; class Aves; order Galliformes; family Phasianidae; genus Pavo; species Pavo muticus. Next base: position 2,234,176 of record JACDJE010000003.1, read on the forward strand.
AACTTCAATTACTATCTATAACAAAAACCAGTTTTTAAAAATTTACCTGTGTTCCCACAGAATTTCTGGTGTCAACGTGTTGCAGAGGCCAAGTAGCATTCCAGTGGGTACCAAAATATTAAACTACCTTAACACCAAGTAACTACCAAGCTAAGGTAGTCATCAAAAAATAAGGAGAACACCATCCTTCAACCTTCACAGCATAGTAACAACTGATTCTTCAAAACAACTCCAGCTGTATGGACTCGGATCAAAGTCAGCACAATTACACAGGGACTCAGAGATCTGCCCATGCAGATCGCTTTAAAAAGAAGCAGAGTCTTAATGCCATCCTACAACTACTTCTTTGATGTGATCAATTCAATATGTTCATTGCCAGTCTGTTACAGAAGTTGCTTTTCTATTTAGGAATGATGATGATATTAAGGATGAGATCAGAAGCAGGAGGGAAACCTTACATTTAAATCATAAACACAACACAAGAGGAAAGACTGAAGCGTGTAGGCAGTATGGCCTTCAGCTGTAGATGACTGCAAACTTACTCTGCAAATTGCAAAAGGGACTCTGTAATCATGATTAATCCTACTTGTGTTTCAAGTTCCATTTCTTCTCTCAGTCACTGTGTATAACTTTTATGACAACAAAGTCTCAGCTTTTTGAAAAAACATACAATTATCAACTATTCCAAAAGCTCATAGATTTAAACTTCTCTGTATTTTCTGCCAGGTTAACAATGTCATGGTAAGTATGCTTTATTTCCCAGTTTCTGCATTAAAAAAAGAAAAAATACTTATTTGTACTTACAGGATTATTGTTATTGTTTTTAATTTTAATACTTCGTGGTTGCTTACAAAACATCTGTGCATAATGTACAAGGAATGATCTGTTTATCTGCTCAGCCTACACATAGTTATATGAAATGGACCTTACTATGCAAGCCAGGCCAACCACTTGTCACCGAGCACTACCTCATTGCTGACCCACCATCCTGCAATGTGAGAGCTCAGTCTTCAGCACCTTGGAGTAAATAACAAGAATACCTCCAATATAAACAACGTATCAAAATGACTCAAATTACTTCAAGTGAATCTTAAATTTGTTCAGTTCAGGGAAGAACACGTAAAAGAAAAAAATTAAGTAGAAAACCTGTAAGAATGAAACATACATGAGTGGCCTTTTAGATATTACAGGCTTTTCAACAGACAAAGAAACCCAGTCACACAGCTAAATGCATTCAAACCCACATTCTCAGTTAAGCTGGTACCACAAGGCTGCAATACCTCTCTTGAGTTACTCTCTACAGACCTCCACAATGAACTCCAGCAGGAGCTATTTCCAGTTTTCCTAAAAATATCCAATCACAGAACAGCTTAGGTTGGAAGTTCCAACCCGCCTGCCACAGGCTGGTTTCCCCAAGGCAAACCCTGCTGCCCATATGGCCAGCTGTGAATAATGAAAGGGAAAAAAACAGCATTTCCTAAACTTCTTTTTCCCTGCAAATTTTTGCCATGCACCTGAACTTTTATAGGTGCATGCTTTAAAACAACTATTACCTTATTCCTGTTTTAAGCATCTGTAAATTTTAAGTGAGACCGTACCCTTCTGTCAGCACTTGACAAATTATTAATAAAATTAAATCCACATCAAGATTTTATAACAACCTAAGACAGTGTAAAATGTAAATATCTAATAAAGATCACCGTGACCACCATCAAAAATCAAAGCAAGGTTCAAGTAAGAAACACTATTTTACATCCAAGCGTCTGAGTACACAATGGCTGAGGTTAGCAAAGAAACTTCTGTGGAAGAAGACCGAGCATGTGGTGCTGGCACAGATGAAAAGCACAATGGGAAGAGTATTTTTTTGTGAGAGATGGTGAGACATTCCTTAGCAAAACAACCCTGCCAAGCAGTAAACCTAAGGTAATTTTCTTTCATAACTGAAAATGGATGCTCCTTGTCCAGACTCAAGAGTAAATCCTTGTTTTCTACTGCAGACTGAAAAGCTCAGAGCAGAAAGTTTGCACTATTTCCAGTCACCTCATTATTTGAAGAAAATGTTTAAGCAGTCACCAGTATCTTTCCAGTTTGCATTCAATATCATATTTTTATATAAAATCATACATATATTGTTACGAAGTGTCCGTTATGGCATCTTTTTGTGCTTTTCTCCACATTTGGAGAGCTAACATTTCTGTTTATATTTTAGAGGTGAACAGAATCTCAGGTAATCTTGCAGACATCCACAGCCTGGGCCTTCAGTAAACACCAGGCCCCCATGAGTGCTGCAGTAATATCCTGACATGGTAACAATGCACCGCAGGTCCCCAGAGCTCCTCAGAGAATGCCTGAACATACCGATTTTACAGCTTGAGCTGTATAATTTTCCATAGCATGCTCCAGAGGAAGTCTGCTACAGCTGAAGTCAGACGGACATCTTTGGAAACCTGCTGTCAGTCTGCAGGTTGGATGGGAGTTCTCTGGGCCTTTTCTCAAAGGGAGCTCCCTGTGCCCAAGTGGTAAGAGGTGGATTCCCTCTCCCAGTCCCCATACCCTTCCGGAGGAGCATCTACCAGCAGTCCAGGCTGCACATATTGGATTCATTGTCTTTGTTTGTTTTGAAAACTGAGGGCTGCACTGATACATGAAATTTAAGAATTAAGCATGTGTGGTAATTTCTTAGGCAGAGAAGTGGGTTGCGCCATCTCTAATGGCTCTTCCTCTGATGAGTAGATACAGGGATGCAAATTAGCAGCCTGTAACCTTCCTGGAGAAATAACTCCTGAGTAGATTAAAAACTCTACCCAACCCCTTTGCCTTTTCTTCTGTGAGTTTTCAGTGCCATTTCTAACACTGCTTGAATACTCCCTTAGAATCATGATGTAGGTAAATTTAACAGCAACTCAAAGCCAATCCCAGATTTAGATTACCTTTCTGAAGTGCCCTAGACACAGCTAAACATTCACTAACTAAAGAAAGAAAAGAAATATCTTACTTCAAGCAAACGGCACTTCAGTGCAGACCTGAAGCCTGCATTCAAGCTTAACCAAATGCTGACTTGGACAGTAAACCACATGCTGGGAACATCTTCCATATAAAAATAATATTTTTTTTCTTTTCGTGATTTTTTTTCAATAATAAAATGGCTGAAAAATTATCTGCATTATCCCCTTCCATAGCTTGTGAATCTAAAGGCCTTCCTCCTCATCACACCAAGCGCTAACAGTGGCAGTAACATAATGGCACTGGGCCAAGGTCTGTAGAAACTGGAACAAAAAAATGCATGTGCTGCAACAGAGAAAAACACATGCTTCATAAAGCCTCTTTAAAGTTATTTGAAATCCAGCTGGCTCAATAGCTACATATTTCATATTCTTAATGTTCCCAAGCATATTGCTCTACTAAAAATAAAGCACAAAAATGACATCAAAACACTGAATGTGTATTTTCATATGAGCATGTGAACCCAAAACCGCAAATTCCTTTAAAGGAGGCAGCTGTGATCCAGCACGCCCGCACGTTCTGTGTCTTCGATAGCTGTGAGCTCAGGATGGCCATCCCCGAGCTGGTGGTGCTGCCTTGCACTGTCAGCCTGGGGCTGCTGGCAGGAGGGCCGTGCCAGGGCTGAGCAGTGCAGTCGGGCCTGTACAAGCAGGCGCTTCCTGCACGCACACCAGTCGGGCAGCCACTGCCTGCCACGCCGGAGCCTCGGATGTTGCTGTTTACAGACCGTGGAGCCAGGCCGCAGCCGAGGCTGGAGGCATGCTGTCTGCTTCCGTGCAACGCTTGCTTTGTCTGGGGCTGCCACAGAGAGCGAGGCTGTGCTGCTTGCCCAGCTGCTCCTGCCCTACTTGTGGGGAAGCAACGTGGGGCTCCCGGACTGGTACTGGAGCTGGGCACCACATGCGAGGAGTCGGGATGTTTTTCCTCTGTCAGCTTTTGTAACATGCAGTGAGAACTGAACTGATTTGTCAGACATGACTGTGTGGTGTGGTGTTCCAAAATCACTGCCCCAACCATGCACCAAAACCTTAATTAGGGCACAATTGTAGGCAGCTAATCTGCTCAACTGAAAAACCAAGATCTATACAAAATGATACAGCAAGAACGAGTTTGACAAAAGCCTTCATAACGCTTCTGGTTTCTGCCCCAGTCTTTCAGAATTAGTGTCCTAAATCAGCTTAATGTTGTAATCCTTAAGTTTAGTAAGTATTTTGGTACTAAAACTTAGACTCCAGAACATTTTTCTATACTTTCGGTACAGTGCACGTTCTTGTATGTATGTGGTTCTGTAATTTTAGATTCTGAAGTACCTGCTAAAAGCAGTGAGGTAAACCTGTCTGATATTTTATCAACAGTTACTAAAGATAGTGTTTGTCTGGCTAATGCCAACCCAAACACCACATGGTATTCCATAGTATGCATCTGCTCCAGCTTCTCCTATCATGACTTAGGAGGGCAAAGTCTAAGATGAAAGTGTGTGCTCCATTTTCCCCCAAATCCTCACTCATACTCCCAGTTTTTCCCTGCTGTCTTCTCTGAAGGGCCAAATAATTACTAATATTCACCAGATTCCCTTTCACGCTTCCCAGATGAAATTCCTGTTAGAAGCTATTGAGTGGTGAAACAGAAAGCCCCAAATCCCTCTCCTCCTTGCTCTAAGGTTTCTGAGAAATGCAATGAACATTCTCTTCTCCTCCTTTACTTGAGACCTAGGCACTCTCAGTCAGCATCAGCATATCTTCGTCTCTCTTTCATTCCCATTTCTCTTTCTGCCCTCATCCAGACACTGGCATCGCCCATGTCTACACCTGTGTGCCTGTGGCCAACAACCCACTGAACCTCCTCTGGTTCCTGCTGAAAGATGTATTTTCCCCAGCTAGGAGACCTTCACAAGGGCTATTTCCCTCCAATCCTACCCTTGGTTAACACTGAGATTCAGCCAACTCCTGTCAGGAAGAACCACCTTCTCAAAGATATTTCACATACATGAGATGGCAGGTATTTGGGGACATCCTTAAGTGGAAGGAAATTAAGAGAAGAACAGAAGAGGATGTGGAAACCTGCAAACACAACAGTGCATGGCAGAAGGAGGCAAAAGCATACCCAGCACAGAGCAGGCAAAAGGGCAATGGGTACAAGGATACAGTGAGGTAACGGCCTTCCCCTCAGGCAGACCCCAGCAAGATAGTAGATTCCATTGACATACAGCTTCTGTTTCCAAAGTGTCGGCTGAAGTGTCCTCCTTCAAATACATAACTACAGCTCGTATGAGGGCACACGAGTGCATATGTTATGTATCTGTCAATGCAATTTTTTCCCCTTCAAGGAAGGAAGCACTTTCCAGAACTTGAACTATAAAGCTGGCTTTGATATTGAATAACCTGATCTTAGGTACGTTACTTTGTTTCTCTGTGCTTTAGCTTAGCCACTTATACAATGTAGAAACAGTAACTTCCCTAACTTCAAAGGATATTCCGATTATTTTAAAATAACATAAAGATGAAAAAGACAATAATGATAAATAGCAATCCTTAGTTTGCACTTATGCAAAATTCTTCTACAGATCTAGGTGCTTGACTTCAGATGAAATGCAGACACTGTTTGATGTTCATTTCTTGTAACATGAGTGCCAGCTCAAGCTTCGCTCCCTGCCTCCTGCCCCAGGCGCGTGTTCCACCCCAGCAGTGCCACCACCTGCACGGCACAACCACAGTTGTGTTGAGCAGAGAGCTGGGTAAGAAAGCCAGCAGGGAGATCATGGGGAGCGGGGAGGAAGGAAGATCTGGAAGGCAGCACCCCTGCCAAAACAAATACACATCAATCCAGTGCGAAGGCAGCTATCAAAGCCATCAATTTGCGTTACACCGTGGGCATACGAGAAATACAGCTGACTTCACTTGTATAACATGCTCTGTCTGCCCCACAGTAACAAGCTTGTTTCAAACCAGCAATAAATATTTCAACACAAATTCAAATAGGTAATGTGGAGACACCGAACAATCCTACGGAACTGATTTTTTAACAATGTTGTAATCTGTGCGATTTCTAGATTATTTTCAGAGAATGAACAAAACCCTTCTGCATACTAAACTAAACCGTATCTATAGCTCTTCTCTTTTAAATATGTAATTAAAAGAATTCTTAAATCAAACCCTGAAGTTGTCACAGCCCCGTGTACTGATTTTAACTGTTTTAATGACATGGTACAATTAAATTTTAAGATTGGTAACTTCAGAAGATACATTTACACAAATGCTTGCTTCAAAAGGTAGAAATTAGAATGGGAAACTGCCTCTTTAAAGATGAATATAAAGCAGGCTTCTGTCAATCTGATTTACTCAAATCCTGAATGTACCATGAAATCCTGTTAAACGAATGGCGAAAAACTCAAGTCCCACAAAATGAATAGAAATCTTTTTTGTCAAACAAAACTAATTTAAACTTGAGAATTACTCCTTCCTGACAGGTGTGCTTGCTTTAATACATCACAAAACACAAGCAGTCATAGCCAAGGTTTTGATATAACTCATCTGGTTCCCAGCAGGGCACCAAAGAACTTTTAGATTTCAAAGATACTATGACATTTGCCCACTTTTAATATGTATTTGTCACCCAAAATTATGACAACAGACTTGTGAATTTTTCTCACACTAGTCTTAAAAGAAATCAGATTTAGCAATATGTAATTCTATAACCCCCATTAACTGTCAATTGAAACAGGGGACTTTAATCAACTTTATACTTTCAGCTTGCACTATATATATTTTTTATTTTTCTTTCTAAACAACTCTTTGCTTAAAATTTCAAATCCATGGAAGGTTTGTGAGGAGTCTAGAGCACTGTTATAGCATAGCTAGCTATAAAGAGCATGTATAGAGACTGTGTTCTATACAAAATAAATATAGCTACACTTCAGTAGTAAGTAGATACTGAAACTTCAGAAGGCATTATATTTGCTTCACCAGAAGTAAAAAATTGCAGTTAGCAGCACCTACTTGGTTACTATTTGGCTGTATCACGATCTTGCAAGAATGGAAAAGCTTTTCTACCAAACTCAAGAGCTCCATCAGAACACAGGACTTCACTGTGTCAGTAGCACTTTTTGGAATAAGACACTACTACTGACATAACAGCACTCACAAATACAGTACCACAGAGAACAATCACATGGCATGCTTTTGACATCACTGTGATAGCGAATATGCTTTAGGTCCTCCTTGAGTAGCAACTGTAAATCACTAAATTACATGAATTCTTGAATTCTTACACAGACTGCTAAAAAAACCCTCAAAATTTAGCAGTTTATGCTCACCTTCCAACTGACAAGTTAGCAAGCAAGAGTGCAGTCATAAAATGAGCATGTCTTCGATGAACACATAAATGAAGTATGATCCTAGCATGCTAATTAATTCAGCTCAGCACACCCCCTGCTATCGGAAACTTCTATTCCTTAGCACGTATAACGTGGTGACCACCCAGCTGGACTCTTACTGAATGCAGGACTGTGTCTGCTTCTGTTCCCTGCTCTGCAGAGTCTGCTACAGCCTCTAACACCACACAATAATTCAGTGCTGGACCAAGTCCAGCAAAGTTGGGAGTCGTTGTGCAGACATATCTTGGTACCTTAGTTCACTTGTCTATTCTGGAATAGCCAGTAAAATATAGGATTTACAGCTGATGAGTTTTCCTCCATTAGCAAAAAACATTATTGTCTCTGTAACAGATATTTAACACTCTGAGCCTACTATGTAAACTTTCTCCTCACAGCAGAGCTTGAAGGTTTCTATAAAAACAAAACCAAACAAAATTAAAAAATCACATTTAACTGATCTGTATCAGAATAAGAAAAACATTAGCATGTCTGAGCTACATAGAACATCTCAAATCAGTTTAAAAACAACTCCTTGATGCAGACTCTCCTACTGCCATTACACGCTAAGTACTCTCTATTTAGGGCAGGATGTAAGAAGTCTTCTATTTCCAAAGCTGAGCACGTCTTTCACGGCACTCTCTCACTGAGTGTGCCCGTACAAGAACTCTGCAAGAGCTGCAAGGCCTGAGGACAGCATGCCTCCCTGAGCTCCTGGCACTGCTCTCAGGAGATGCGTAACGCTTCTGGTTTACAGTGTGTATTTATTTCACCCACACACATTTTTAGTTTGCTCCGAAGATGCTATGAATGGCTCTGCAGCTGGGAGTGTCCGATGTGGGTGTGTGCAGCGCTCCACAGACCCAAACCTACGCGTAGTGGTGAATGTTTCCCATCTGCATCAGCACTGCTTGCAAGTGTGTGATTGATCTGCTGGCAGTGCTCACAAAGGCAGGGGAGCTTGAGTTACTCTGCAGAGTCATTAAAAAACTTTTTCAAAAAACAATTAAGATATTTTCTATATATTCATCTAGCCATGACTGCTGGTGTTTTTCTGTGCTTTATTTTGCAATACGTTTTCATCAAGTTTTCTCTGCTTTCCCATGCCGTCCTGGAGACAGCAGTGTCTGGACCTGCACTCAGAGGAAGAACATTGCTACATGTAATTCACAATAGCTCAATCAGCACCATCCATTTTGCCTTACTCGCTGCAATTACATCCACTGAGAACAGAAATGGAGGGAAAAATAACAAAAGTTGTTATCAGTTTGTATGCGCTGCGTTTAGGTACCTACCTTCCAGGAGTTCATGCTTGTGTTTTATAACAGTCATACTAATTTGCTGAGTTTTAAAACTCTATTTCTATCTACTCTTATGGTGAGCTACTGCTTTAATGGGAGAAACGGAACCATGACCAAGCAACAGTGATATTAGTGGCTCCACACAGAAGGTCTGGCTAGCTAGAGCACCACGTATTCCTCAAATACACACATCCTGATTGTGCACACATTGACATACATTGACATACATGTCTCTGAGTCGTCACTCAATGATAAATGGGAATAGTTTGGTTCTGCATAGGAAAGTCATCTATAACTCCTATTTCCTGTTCCAAGTGTTACTACAGTGAAAAGTGCTTGTATGCAGCCTGCAATGATCCCTTATCCTTGTTCAGAGTATATTTAGTTTGAAGTCAATACGAATGTCTGGAACAAGGAATTTTTTGCTAGCCTAGGAAAATATTTACAGGCTTGCAGACGCTTCCACTAAATGAGCTTCATGCTACCAGCCTAAAGGAAGGCAAAATCCAGGCCAAAGTAAAAAGCTGTGTAATATTATCCATAGATACTTTAGAAACTTTTATGAAATAATTGGCCTAGCGCCAAGAAGGATTCGTGCAATTCTTATTAGGATTAAATTTTAAGATGCATAAAACAGTCCTACCGAAACCACCTCTATGGAACCTCCAAAGGTATTCAGAAGTATTAAAGACTTCAGTTCAGTCTCAATGCAACTTTGTATCATGTCTTAGAAAATTAAGACCTCCCTCATGCCTCTGAAAATGCCAAATCTCTCCTTCAATGCTAGGAGATTGCAATGAATCGAGAGTGTAAATTGTCTTAGACAGAACCATGACACAGGATTAGATACTTCTGTCAGCCAGCTCAGCATACAGTACAGTAACAAGCAAGGCTTAGAGAAAACGTCCAATTAAGGAGTAAGAAAATACATGGAAGGCTTTTTGTGATCGAAATATTAATCCACACAGATAATTTTATTAGTACTGAACAGACAACAATGGACTCAATATTTACAAGCAATGTTCAGTTTTGTGCTTAGCATTCCCACTCCCAAGCCTGCCTCTCACTATTTTAGCAGCCTGAAGTTGCAAACCTTTCTCACTAGCACTATACCAGGAGCAGACAAAACTGGGGATGCAAATTTATCAGTAGCTGCTGGCAGCACCTAGCAGTGCTTTGTAACTGAGCTTTGCAGAGCTCTTGTTCCTTTTCATCTAAACTCCATTCATTTCATCCTTTAGAGAAAGAACAACAAAGTAGAACCGTGGTTGAAATTAATACATAAATCAAATATGAGGAATGCAACCAGCTTAACATCACCTTTTACTGAGTAATGCCAACAGGGTACAGTATCTTGGCTAGTTTAGTTGATATAACTACTTAGGGCAACCCACTTTGGTAACATTTTACTGAGTGCAATGTCATCAACTTAAAAACACAGAAGACTGGAAGGCAAACTGCTGAACTTGTCACTGATGCTTTCTCATGTTTTATACTCAAACTTCAAGGGTATAAATAATTATCCCATATCTTAGGGATTATTAAATACACCAGATATGACTACTCCTGACTAAATTATAATCATATGTAACTCATTCTGATCTTTTAAGATTTACAGCACGCAGTCTTAAAATTTTAGAGGTGGAGAAATAAAAGAGCTAGAAATTATTAAGTATTCATTATTAATACTTAATAATTGTGGAGAAAGCATTTATTAGAAGTCTACTATTACTACTACATCAGCAAATCCATTGATCACAAATGTCTGCAAAAAGTATCCTGCTATGTCCATTCACCTTCCAGTGAGCTCTCATCCACCCTCAAGACATGCGGGCAGTGTATGGTTTGTTTAGAATAATGTCTACTGAATACTGTAGCATCTGAATAAAGACAAAAAGTATAGCAATCTTGCTTGCTCCTCTTTTCACTTTAAGGAGAGAGGAGGTAAAAATACTACTAACTTTTTGTAATCTTTATTATTTACATGTTGAGTTCCATTCTTGTCAGTCTTATCTATTTATGCCTTGCATCTATAAGGTATTCACAATAAAGCTCCAAAATGCATCGTCACAACAGATATAGGCTGATTAAGTCATATTATTAATATCCATATGAAAGTTAGAAAATAGCATTTCAAAGTTTCAGCATTTCAAAAAAATTGAACACATTACAATATTTGTACTACCAAAGATATTTGCATATCTTTAAACTCTGAGGAGAAGTGCACAACACATACCAACCCTAAGCAGCTGATTTCCAATAGAGATGCAAATGACAGCCTCAAGAACTGCACAATACGAGAAATGTGAATAATCTATTTACAGACACTAGTCAATTTACAACACATGTTTTTACTACTTCCGAAGAAGGCAAAAGATCACTAGCTATGCTTCAGAAAAATTGATGCTTCCTGTCTTCATTCTGGGTCTGATACTCAAATAAAATATTTGCCACGTGGTACTAGAAATATACAGGATATGTCAAAGATGACTACAATGCTGTTCAGATGATTGTAAGATACGCCCACATGTACTTGAAGAGTTGAGCTCTCTATGGACTCTGAAGTACAATGTTTAAGCCCTCTGAAACAAAGTGCAGCTATAGTGCTAGCACTTCACAAACACATCAATACAATTGTGTAATATGCACTATTATTACAATATTTCAAGACTGTGGTTTTTTTAGATTCTAACATATTTTTAAAAGAAGTTTGCAGAGGCTCTTGTTCTTGAATCTCCAGGTCATAAAATGATTTGTGCTAGCACAGCTCTGAAGTTACCTTGTACAGCTTTCCTATCTGGTGCAGACTGATAAAGCAACAATAAATACAGCATAAAACTTGTGGGTTTTCTGGTAGTAAAAATAATACTTGAAATGTTTCTCCAATTTAAAATAAGAATAAACATTTCTTTAACATAGTTTTCAGTGTTTTGTAGCTTTGGAGCATAGTAAAAACTTTGCAACATTTCCAAACATTTCCAAAATATTTCAATCTCAGTGTAAGTAAAACATTTCAATTTCGCCTTCCTGATTAAATGTTTCTGTAAGAGAAAGAATTTACATGTACAGCTTTTCAATGTAGGCTTTGCCTTCATATTCAAGCTCCAATTGTACATCAAAGCTTTAATTTTAAATTCAGCAAAGAATTCAGCCAGTTTAATCTCAAAAGAATATGATGTCTTAGAAGTTAAAACATTAAGTGCTGCTAACAGCAATCTGTAAGAGATTCTGCTTTTGATATATCTGTTTGTAATGAGAATCACTGAACTGAAGTTACTCAACAAGCATTACCTGTTATCTTGGGTGACTTGCGAAACCTTCTACTGATTGTACAGAAACTATGGCTTTCACTTGAATTTCTACATGATCATCTAGAAAGATGCTATAATAAAATAAAAATAAAATAAATGCTATAATAAAATAAAAATAAAATAAAATAAAAATTGCTATAATACTGTTTGTTTGTTCCCCATAGCAACTTTCACTTCTACTATTTCTCCCCTTGCAACTCTGTTTTCCACAGTGTCCCAGTAAATAACTTCCTAGGAGGCATATTGTTGTCCTCCTGCACACAATAAAAGTAGGCCCTTAACTACTGCCTTAATATTTACTGCTACTTTCCCTCATACATTTTCCTGCCTCATAACATAGTGAAGACACATTGATGACATACAGCATTTTAACCCTTAGCTGTGTAAGATGTGTTTGATTTACTCCCAGCTATTTCAAGGGTATAAATGTTAGTCCTCATGTGGATCATTCCTGCCTCCGTCTTTCAAAACAGAAGATCAGAGGATTGTAATTTTCCAATTTCTATACATCAAAATCATCAGAAGGACAAGTATCACACAAACAGGGGAGAATGTTCATTTACAATGTTTTCCTACATGACGCAGAAACGGAAGAACTGCTCAAACAACCGCTAAAACTTTGCTGACCAAGCTCTGCACTTGCCAAGAAAAATCCAGCTGAAAGAAAAGGCATTTCAACTACAAATTAATATTGGATGCTACTCTCTCAGAACAAGCAATCCAAGATAAGAACTGAGAGAGAACAGTGTTATATTTTGCAAAATTAGCATGACGTGATCTAATTCAACTTCAGTGGAGCTAGGTTGGGCCACATGCCCACAGCAACAAGAGTCTAACTGCTACCTCTCAAAAGTAATAGCTGAATCAAAACCTTCTATTACTACCTTAATTAACCTGACCCAGCCATGCACTTTAATAATTACATTATTTAAAAATGGTAGCTTTCCTTAGCTAAGTTTCCACAGAATTCTGTGAGCACTTAAAACCAGATACGTATGAAGCAAGAAGCTGGCCAAGAAAGGCCAAGATGGTACAGTGAAAAGATAAATCAATCTATCAGCGGCTTAGAATAAAGAAACACCAGCTTCCTTTGTTGCTTGAGGCAGCAGCTTCTTTATAACCAAATTTCAGTGCTCTAACATAATATAAGTTTTTAGGTTCTCTAAAAATCACAGCCACCATTTGTTGTTATGAGGAAAAAAACAAACACCTACATTGTTTCATCAACAGTATGAACCAGCAATGCTCAGCTCTTGTTGCCAGGGATTTTTCCCATGCATCCTGCAAATGCATTACCCGTCATGCAAAGATGTATACTTAACACTCAGTTGCTGCGAGATTAATTTATGCACAGTGCCAGGAATGCAGCCTTGAGGAAAAAAAGAAACCATAATTAAAAATGGCTTTGTTGTTTTGATCCTGATGTTATTTTAACTTAAATGATTAATTACAACAGTATATCTATGACCAATGAGGAAGAACATTTATCTCTTTAGTTGCTTAAGTTCTATTTAAATGGTCATTATGAATGAATGTAGAATTAATGAAGTTACCTTCAAACTAACTCAGAATTTGGAAAGTATTCTGTAGACACAAGGGGCAGGTAGTTTACAAGAGTCTCAAAATAAATGTTGGACAAAGCCAAAAGAGTAAATACACATCTCAAAACATTTACCCAAAGAAATAGCTGGCCCTTTTAAAGTGGGGTTAAAGGATATATACAGATACTATCTGAACTTAAGACAGTAGGGTTCTTTTTGTGAAAACAGAAGATGTAAGAATAATGTATCTATCCAGGGGTAATTTTGCAAAGCATGAGAAAGTATTTCCACCCACTCTGACTGAAAAGTGAGAGCTGAGGACGCAAGGTTGTTCTTGAACTTCTGCATTTCAGTAGCCCTAAACTACATAGATAAAATCTTCAGATCTGAAACGAACTCCATGCTCCAATCTCTACTTCTGGCACTTCAGGAAACAGCTCACTGAATCTTTGCATTTTTAATATCTCAAGACTGTGGGCTCTAGACTACACAGCATCCTACAGCATTTGCAAAATTCTAGCTGGAGGGACAGCCAATTAACTAATAACTACTTGAATCTTTCTGGATTACTCTTAAGATAGAACAAAACAATATTATGACTACTCAGATGTATGATTGTCTACCACCTGCAAATTAAGAAGCAAAAAGGATTAAATTTAAGGCTTCAAAAACCAGTTCGACCTCGACCTTATTTGTCATGTTTATAAATGTTTCGTTACAAGATAGGATGGATTTTCTGTATTTGTGTTCTGACAAAATGAGAATTAACCTACACAAAAATAATGTACTCCATTCCACAAAGATACGGTTATGATACAAACTTTTTCTATGTCCTAAAAGACTTAAAAATTAAGTTTAATTTTTGTGAGAAGACTTCACGAATTTTATGAGAACAATGGTTTGTTGTACTTAACATGTCTAAAAATTCTAATTAACTTACTTCTAGTCTTGAAACATTTATATTATATAAAAATTATATATTTATATTATATATAAACATTTATATATATATATTTATATATATATATATAAAGCTACATCTTTCAACGCGCTACTGTTATTCTACGTAACAACCAAGTGATCATACAAATTCATATTTCATTCTTTTTTGGGGGATGGTTTTAACTCAAGAGTTTAACAGTTTACACAGATCCTTCAGATTGACTGTTGGCTGAAATCATTAGGCTTCACACAATTAACCACATACTATTGAAACATGCCTTGAAATTTATAGCATCATCAAGATATATACAGTTCTATCAGTCCAAGTAGCTTATTTTCTGCCACTGAAAAACTTTTCCACATGCAATATTTTTAATATCTTATAAAAAATATAGGTGAATATGTACAATTCAGAGGTTATACCGAAATAATCAGAAGATTTGCCATAGGACCGTGCAAGAATTTTGTCCTCAGTATTGAGGTGGCAAAATTAAATCTTACAGCACCAAAATGGGTTTTAGAAAGAGTCAAGAGGGCTGGGAAAGGTATAGTTGAACTCCGGTTCAGAGAAATTGCAGGAGTTTGTGCGGAGTTTTTCTTTGTTCATACTTCTAACTTTCCAGAACATCTGCCTCCACAGTGTTGAGTGTGTATGGAATTTACACTGCCGGAAGCAGCCCAGTCTCCAACAAATGCAGCAGTAGAGTTCTATAAATAAAGTATCAGAATAGTAAATAAGGCCATCCTTGGTGCTGGAACAGCCAATCTCCATCTCTAGCACAGCTAACGTAGGCAAACAACTGTGCCAGAAAGCAACCTACTTTGCTTACGCCTAAAGCAAAATTTGCGTATTACGAAAATGGAAGGTGACACAATAACTTAAAACAGTTTGAGTCAGTAGAAATGTATGCTGCAATACTCAATTACAGCTGGGTGAATTAAGGACTGTGTTACATGTTTAATATGTTTTTCCTCTCACTTTGCAAGTCAGGCTAGATTTTTCAGTATTAGAAGTTCAATCTAAAAACTATTTGGAAATGTTATCATGCAGTAAATTAATCCAGACTGTAATTTCTACCCCTAAAGAAGCACAAACATGAGTTGTTTTATAGGAATTTTATCTCCCTACTGTGGGAGGATGGAGAGGGAAAAGGAACTACATTTTTTTTTCCCTTCCTGTCTGAATTTCCTGCGCAGTAGTAACTCCAGTCATATTTGGGGAGCTCTATCACACAGCTATTACCAGAGTCAAGTAGTGTCACCACTGTTCACCACTGCACAGTACCGAGCTCTGACAAAGGTTTCAAACACTGATGCTTACTGTAGAAATCATATTATCAGATAAAAGGCACCATACATCTTGCCAGCTCCCTTTACCCAGTGCATTTTCCCAATAAAAAGTTACTTTTTTTTTTCCCATTAACATGCCAGGCCCTCATTTTGCCCAAAATTGCCAACAACTACTTTTGAAAGCATCAACATCATCACCACTTTGAATTATCATTCCTAAATACAAACTACTTTTTTCCACATTCTATTGCTGTAAATACCATCCCATTAAAGTTATCTTCATTTCACAAACCACTTTTCTTATGACAAAGAACTCTCAATATGCTGAAACAGTTGCATTTCCATTTACAAGCTTGCCACTATTCAATTTCTCTTTCACAGTTTGTATTTAGAAAAGGATGTCCAGAAGTTTAGATTAGGTTAAACAACTGTGCTTCTTAACGCTTGGAAGGCAGCATCACAGAGTGTCTGTTAGTCATGACCCTCATTCTAAAATAGAAGGTTAAGGGGCCTAATATATGTCCATTTTATAATAAATAAATATATAGATGATCTAATTTGAACGAAAACTAAATTGCTCAAAGCAGTACTCTTTAAATATTAAGTCAAAGTTAATCTCTACCAGAGGTATACAAAAGAAAAGTCAGATTTCAAAGCACTGTAAGACTGCTAGAGAGAATCTCTGTGGCCTGATCACTTTCTCTCAGGACTGGTTCCGCTGCCCAAAGCTATCCATGAAACAGAACTGAATAGATGCGGCAGACTTTTCAAATGTGCCATAATTTTAAAGAACTTCCTGGCTCATTTTTAAGATAAGTCTGAATTCTTCTGAATATCCTCACAGGCTTCTGCAGTTAGGCATCCAAACACCCAAGCACCTAAGGTTAGAGACCATTTTAGAAAACATAATATGCATTCAGCAGTTCCCTAAACAAATACCTGTAAGCATTTAACTCATTCTTTGCAGAGCACCATGGAATAAATAAACACATTAAACTTTATATGGAAAAGATCTGTTCTGTTTGCTATTTCTGCTGCATACAGTTAGAAAGGTCACGTTTCATATTTTACAGTGCACAAAAGAAAAATCATTCTCTAAATGAAATGACATGAAATGAAAACCTCTGACTTACTATAAGGCGTCGTATCAGTTGGGTCAGGAGGTGGGAAGTTTTCAGTGAAGTTGACATTACATAAGTCAGTGCTACAACAGCAGAACCGATACGTTCCGTTCTGAATCAAGGAAGGGGTGGTTGTAACTATACACTCCTCGAAGTGACACTCCTGTGGGTCTCCTATATGAGACCAGCATCCTGTAAAAAGAGGTAAATTAAATAATTATTCTTGTAAAGGAGGCGTTAAATTAATTTTATTGCACAGACAATTTAAGCACACCTATAGAAATCAGTACCATATAATACTGAATTTTATGTTGCAATGGAGCGGAAACAGTTATCGTAATTTGTTTCATGATTTCACTACCATCTTTTAAACCAACAACTGGGTAATTTCCTTCAGAATCTGTGATAGACAAGGAGAAGAAACACGGGCAGTGGTACGGATCAAAGGTGTCTACCTGTACACCTCCGTATGACAAAACTTGAGTTCTTGAGCCTTCTAAGCAGACATATCCTATTCCCCACTTCTCTGATACCAAGACAATACCACCACCATCTGATCCACAGTCTAGAAAAAACTGTGACTTAGTCTTCTTCTTAGAGTTAGAAAACAAGACCACATCAATAATTTGGTGCTTCTGGCATAATTTCTAACAATTCTGTCCTTCTCGTTGTCAACTGGAATCTTACTGGAATCTTCTACCACAGCTTATTTCTTGCTTAGTGCAGGTTTTCTCTTCCTACAACAACTGTCCCTTCTGAAATACAGCCAATGGCAGTTAAAGCATTGCTTATGAACAAGTGCCTGGAATAGAAGGAGGCAGTGTAGGGGCAGAAGTGAGCAACCAAACTGAACGGCACATGTTTGTTAACTGGTTTTCATTCTGCTCATACGTTATACTACATTAACTTGCACCCAAATAACCTAGCAGAGTCTCTGAAAATGGAAATCAAAGCACATCTTCAGCAACTGCAAGACATTCTACCCCTTCCTGCCATCATGCTCTCAGCAAAAAAAAAAATGAATTGACAAATCAGTATGTTACAGTTTTGTTCTAGAGCTGCAGTTCCCTTTGTTAACAAACATCCAATGGACACAAATGTACATTTTTAAAGAGACATTCACTTTTGAATATCAGTAAGTATACTAAAGTACACTCAAGACAGTTATCTTCCTCTGGGCATACTAAACAACGAGCAATATGAGTTTTATTTCCTTTAACTGTACACTGGGCTCTTTAATCTCTTTCAGGAATCGTTTATTTCAAAACCCTTTCTGTTCATATTCAAAATTGCTAAATGGGAAGTTAAATTAGTACAGTGCGCAAACAAAACAACCAATTTTGCAACAGAGCATCCACAGATTTATTTGCTACATCACAAAAAGCTGAAGAGTAGCAAAAATTGGCGCACTTACAACAAAACGTCACATACCTTGTTTTACAAGATGTATGTCTCCTTCCCGTGTTTTTTCCCAAAGTCCATAGCAGGTACTACCTTTCATGCACAAAATGGTGCCATTCTCTTGGGAGATTCGGCTCTCACTGATTCCATGGTCCTGCTGATACGGGTCCTTAAATGCACACAGCCGCTCCTCACTCTGTACAGCTTTAGACAAAGAAAGAAAAATATTTTTTGTCACTGACTTCATTCATAAAATTTTAACCTTAATAATAAGAAGACTACAGTCTTCTGGAGACCTATGTTCCACACCATCATAAACTATAAATTTTCATTCTTTAAACTGTACTCCAACAGTCAGAAATAAAAATCCTGAAGTTACTTTTATAAAGAGGTCAAAAATACTTCAGAAGATGTTTCAAAATGGATCTGCAAATGTCTGAAGAAAATTTCATTCCATAGCCTGCATCGTTTGTTCACAAGCGTAAGTTATGCAACTGTTAGCTGGTTTCTTCAGCAACCACATGTGTTACTTAATTGTTCCCAGGTTGTAAACCAACCCAACCTTGTTCAGAATGCCATCCAACCCAGTGCTACCTTATTGCAGTGTCATGCTCCCCCTGCATTGATCTCTCTCTTTTCCTCATTTTATCCATCTGTTGCACTGAATCTTTTTCCTCAGCAGCCCATTAATTTGGGCTACTTCACACAACATTTACAACCACCAACAGAAATACAAACAGCTGAGTAAAATCCATAGAACTCTGACCAATGGATCTGTGGAGCACTGACTGTATATAAGAGCAAAGCTGTACAGAGACTATCCCCACAGAACATCCAGCAGGAAGACTTTATGTACAAAAGTTAATACACATGATCACCTGAGAAAATCCTTGAGTTTTTTATTAAAAAAAAAATCACAGACAGCATACTGATTTGAAGAAGAATATTTGATTGACAAGCTTCAAAAATTGAGTATCTTAAGAAGTCAGATGTTTTACACAAAATTGCTGTGGGAATTTTTGTTTATGTTGCCTTCAGTAAAGGACTCAACCAAGCTGATACGCCTCTATCATCTTTTCTCTAGGAAGAGAAGAGTAAACACATTCAAACAACAAAGTCTTTAGAAAAACAAGTCCAAGAAAAATAAATCCTGCATTTGTAGTGAATATGCTATTTAGACTATTTTCATTCTTCACTAGGATATGATTTTATAAAATGCTTGGAAAATTAGACGTGTAACTACAACACAATAAATGTTACTCGGAAGTACAGCTCTGCAAAGTCCCCGTGTCAGAAAGAGATGCACTATGCATCTGAACGAGTGGATTTCATCCTGTTCTTAGACTCACATGAAAGCATTGGGAGCAGAAAAATACAAGGTTGAGTAGGTGACAAGTGATATTTTGGGAAAAGTGATTCTGAACATAAAATAAAATTGTAGAATATTATTGTCAATTATAGAGGTACTGGCTACATGCAAAATATTTCCTCATCGAGTATTTAATTGTTTTGTCATTTTGCAGCATCAACTCCAAAGACGCTGCATTTCAGTAAGGCAGACTTACTGCAAAAATGCTGTTTCATTGTACTATTGGTGTAGATGATTTAGTAACAGAAAGACAAAACAAGAGATCTAGATTCAGATATGTGTCTCACTTCTAAGGCTATTGCTACTCATTGAAGAGTCAAAACTCAATATTCTCTTCTGCTGAGGCAACTATAAATAGCTACACCAACAAGAAAAGCAAACTGACAGCAACTCCTAGCTCATTGTGCAGCAGCAGTAATTAAAATAGCACAACTTAGTGTGTTTTTTAATGGTCTGTTGGGGTGTGTATGATCAATTGAGCTGCAGGTCAGTTAAGTAGCAGTAAAACTCTCAGTGGAGGTGACAGGAACTTCTTAAGCCACTGTAATTCAATCACTTGCAGCTCCACATACAGTACTAACCTAGGTCACGTTATTCATCCGCCTTACTATGCTCTGGTCGGTGTACAATTTATCCTTTATGGCTGCAACCCGAGTTCTGAGGCAATAAACATTCACTAAAAGCAGGAGCTGTACGTTGAGAAACTCAGCTGCACAAATTTCACATCTAACTTTTTCTTTCTAATTTATAATTATTTGAGTTACCGAGGACAAAAAGGTCACATTTTAAGATCTAGCATGTGCTGCCTCAAGCAGCCCTTGCCAGTAGCACGCAGTAGTTTTATTCTCAGGAACAGCTGAGTATGCCAGGCTTGAAGCATCTGTCCTACATTCCCTGCTCCACGAAACAGGGCTGGACAAGAAGTAGTGTAGGAAAGGGTAGCAATCCACTACTGCAAGAGAACAGGAGCTGTCTAACTTTGAAAATCAGAAAGGAAAAAGATTATCATTGAAATATAATTTTCAAGAGGGAATGGGACAGAACCACAGGTTCTTGTGAAACATGATGTATCTGCTCCAAGGGACACTATGAAGGTTTTAAAATCAGTTGAGTGCAATAGCAGAATGGGACGAAGGTCACTCATGTTGTTGCTTGTTTACTGACTGCTCAAATTGCTACAGGATGAGCTTTCATGGTTTGCCCTTATTGGGAAGAATAGATTAAAAAGAACTGAACTTAGAAAGCAGATTTGATTATCAAAATCAGACAGATTTGGTTATCAAAAACCTGTTCTGTTTTGTGTGTTGTTTTTTTTTTTTAATTATAATTTTTTTGGGGGAAAACAAAAACTCCATGGAATTCNAAAAGCTTTCCTTCAGAACTAAGCAGGGGGGAGTGGGGAATTATTATTATTATTATTTTGCTTTCCATGAACAAATATATATGGTATAGCTATATGCATCATGTCCTGAGGCACAGACCTCTTCAACTATCGTTTTTGCTGGACTCTTCACTTTTCTATCTACCTATTAGGATCACGTTTGAGAGACAAGAACTTGATGAAGCTACTTGTAAAAACAGAAGTTGTTATCTGTTGTGCTTGATGCTGTCCAACTGCATACTACAGAAAAAGACCATCACTACCAAAGGCTTCTGATTAGAAGAAAATGTACAACAATATCTGCAGAGGTAAGGAAGAGGTAAGCATGAGAAAATGACAGCATGTAAGTGCCCGTCCTTATCAGTTTTCTAGCATACCAATAAAAATGCAAGCTCACTTGCCACAGTTTAATGTCAGATGATCTCAGTGGGAAACTTTTCCAATGCTAATAAAGGTTACGTACCCAAGAACTAGAGTTTTCATCCTGACCTCTGCACATTCATGCTTCGATTATAACTGAGAGTAGCACAGCCCCTATGGGAGCAGTACCCACCGCAATACTCTGCTGACCCCTGCCCCTTCCTTGATGGCTTGGAACATCTGGGGAACAGGAGTTTTTTCTATGGTCTGTATAGGTTCATTGTTGAAGTTCTAATGCCAAGGAGAATTGGGTGGGACACACAGATCTCGAGAAACCATCCGGAAGAACCACAGAATAGATGAGTCACTTCAATTTCCTTGCACGGTTTCTGCACATTCCTGCTCTGGGAATCTGCTAATACGGTTTCGCTCTGCCAGTCAGTGGAACAAGTCAGTTCCAAGAACTTTTAGTATCGGAAAACTTGAAGTCAGGCCCTGGAAGCAGTCACTAGCTTACATGAGTTTGACTAAAACCTTCCCTCACCAAAAATGGAGATGCCACCATAAAAATACACGAGGGTGCTGGGGTGTCTGTTCTAAATTGTATCTGAGCAGAACTCTTAGTCTTCATGCACAATGCTGCTGCTCCTCTGCCTGTAGGTGTGCTCCTCGTGGCCGGCCTTTTCTGTCAGCTTCAGTCAGCTTGGGATGCAAGAGCTGAGTCAGGTGCAGGCTGAGCTTGGCCTCAGTCACCTGTCTGCATCTTCAAACCAGCGAAACGCAGAGGTCATTTATAGGCCAAGCTAAGCAGCATCTCCTCAGACTAGAAATGCAGCACTGCGCTCTGCACTGCGCTCAGCACTGTGCTCTGCTTACAAACCCAACACCCAGCACCAAAGCAAGCGGTGGAACAGGTTTCCAAGGCTCTCAGTAGCACTGCTGAAGCCACCTTTCAGAGCTCTGCTCTTATTAAGAGATACCATGTTGTAGCAACTCTGTCACAGCCCCCTTCATCTTTTTACTCCTGCACAAGCTAAGCATCATGAAAACAACTGCACTAAAACCATTCATCTGGACTGCAGTTGCTCTATTTAATGTGAAAGTCTATAACAACTCTTTCATCGCTAGGGCTAAAACATAACAAAGAGAGAAAAATGCCAAATATGTGTATGTTCTTCCAAAGATTCTACACCTACTGGATCAAATGAACAACCTTTTTTGGTTGAGAAAGGGGGGTGGCAGGGAAGAGTCCTCTGGAGAGAGTTCACTGTACTTAAATCAAGACTACCTGATTAATTGGTATGCAATAGAAGTAATAATTTCCATATTTCTATAATTACAAAGAAAAGGAAGAAGTCACATTAAAGGCTACCTCCAAAACGGAAAAAAAACACTACTTTTTTTTTTTTTTTTAAGTATATATAAGAAGAAAGAAGGATTTTGAGGCTTTCATTATCATTTAAAAAATGTGATTTTTATAGTATATATATTTCTTTGTCACACTGAACTCACACATTCAGATCTTTTCTAATTCACTTTCAATAGCAGATGCAGTGAGATTTTCAAACAAATGACAACGTACTGCTTACACGTCATAAACTACTGAAAAATGTGCCGCTTCAGACAACTGAAAATAGATGGGGCTAATGCTGAAGGGGACAAAAGAGGAAAATTTGAACAACTAGTAAAAAAGATTTGAAATGCCTATTTTCCATTTCCCTTGAACTTGTGTGCCAGACAAACTACATAACAAAATAATTTAATAAAAATAATGAAGTTAACTCAAAATTCAGTTCTCTCATCCAGCAGGGATTTCCAACAAAAACAAGAATGAGAGGCACCATTCCCAAAAAGTGGAGCAAGTGCTTTAACTCCTTATCACAGAAAGGAAAAAAAAGAAAAAAGTTGGTTTTCCCAGCCCATTTTACATTTCTATTTTATGCAAAAATGAACTCTACAAAGCCAGTTTCAAAGTTTCATGCTTAAAACATGAGCAGCATTAAACTGGGTGTTTAAATAAGTAACCTAAGAAACACTTCGTGCACTCAGCCTTCTTGTCCGGCTGTTGTTACTGCTGCACACACTGTAACAGACTTCACTTTTAGAAGGCACCGAAACCTTACTGTCATATTCTGACAGAAGAATGGAGAATCAGACCAAGTTAAACTACTTTCCTAAGTTCCTGAAGGAAGTGGGAATTAACAATAGTTTCCCTGGACCGTTCTTTTACTCCCACTATGTTTTGCAGAGGGAAGATGTGTTTCTGGACAGCAAAGAGTTGAAAAAATAAAATAAAAATAAATTTACAAGTCTATCTACTGTGTCAGAAATCTTACATGCTATCAATACGATTCATCTACACTACAATGAATTTATACAAATGTATACATTGCTATTGCTTATAATATACTAATACACTCATACTTTTGTGCTATTGGAGAACATAATTACTGAAAACAATTACAACAGAAATACCAAAAGTTACAGGGATCCAACTGCAAATCCTTAAAACATGACTCATGTTTTTATTAATAGCATAGGAAGCTGGTTCCATTAGTATTTAATCAACATTTCCTGTCCTTACATCTATTCAAAACTGTATATGGAACTCGCATCAAGTGGAAAGGGAAGAGGAAAGGAAGGAAATGCTACAGAGAATTATTTTACTCCCTGTTCTAATTGTCAGGATAAACACCAAAATTTTCAGCTCCGCAATCAATGTCAGCCAATGCATTTCACAATGTAGAAATCACAAATTAAAGAATCTGAGCTAGTTTTCAGAAGATAGATCTGCACGTAATCTTGGCAAACAGACTTGCTGGCATTAGAGACATATAGATACCATTTTGGTAATTAAGTCCAACTGCCTTCGTGACCACGTAGGTGTGGAATTCGAAATTAAAAAAAAAAAAAAAAAAGGAAAAGGATTCTGAACATTTGCTTGCCTTTAACAGGATTTCTTTAAATGTAGGCCACTATACATTCAACTGGGAACCTCATTAGGCTGCAACAGATTTTTTGAAATGATTAAGAGTTTTTTCTGTAAGTTGTCCTTTTAATTAGTGAGATTTTAATCAGAAGCGCCAAAGACATAAAAGTTCTTTTCTTTCAATCCTGCCAGCTGTCTGTGAAGTTCTTTTATGTGTACAATCCAGGGCAGCATCTTCACCCTAGAGGCTGGCTTATGAGATAGGATGCAAGCTAGCAAAACAAAGGTGATTAAAATATCACCTTAAAGTATACCAGGAGGCTCCTTTGAGAATATCTTTTCAACTATTGACAGCTGTGCTCTGACGTGATGTAGGGAGAAAAAGAACCTAGAAGAAATCATTACCTAGCATGCTCTTCACTGCTGCCTTTTTCATCTTTTTCTCCTCAGAGACTCTAACTGCAAATAAATCTAAATGCGTACACACTTGCATGAAAATGTCACATGCAGACTTCTTTTAAAACAAGTCATTCTTCTGCAGACAGACCATCTTTAATATTAATGTCCTGGGATGAAAAAAACCGAATTGATTGCAATATTCCCCATACTTACACTTCCAAAACACTGTTTTGTAGCACATGTGACCGACTATGCCGTAGAGCTCTGGACTGACTGGTCAGGAAGAGAAGTAAGTTGCCTGCTTAAGGATTAGCAATGTGAGCATAAAGGTCTAACACCACCATAAATGGCCTGGGGACTTTTTGAGTAAGAGGTCATGAGCAGCACCATGCAACACCCAGGAAAGCACAGCCTGCTGATTTACGGGGAACATCTATTCTAGAGGCTCTCCACATAGCCTCCATAAACATAAATGCTGTATTTGAATTTTAAAGAGAAGCAATAAGAAAGAAGAGAAACCTGGGAGGAGAAAATACAGAAGGAAATTGCAGGAAAAAAAAAAAAAGCAGGAAAAGTAAAGAAGGTGCCTCAGAAAGTTACACCCGCAGTTATAATCCTTTGTCTGCTTCTAAAAATGTGAGGAAATAAACATCACAAACATTAAAATTTCCTCCAGTGTCTTATAGGACATAGTATGTACCTCAAGATACACTGCAAAATGCATTATGATAACAAAGTCCAACTGTCAGAGGTGACAGTTTATACTTAACGTTCAAATCTGGAATAATCTATTCACAATATTGCATGTTCCTAGTCTTCACTGACAAAAATTATTTTGGTTTTCTCTGCTTTTGCTGTACAACATATCAGTTTCAAATGCTGGCAATTACACGAAGCCAGGCTTTGATTGAGGACTGGTGCCAAAACGAAAATGACTGCTAGTACTGATATCCATTTTCAAGTGATGAAGTAACTGAGCACACATATGATTAAATCATTTACGCTCGTTATAAGACCCTTTTCTATTAAAATCATTTGACACTAGAAAATTCAAGTGCCTTTTTTTTCTGCACTTCGGTCTTTCATTTTCCTCAATCTAGTCTTTAAGAAAGTAAGTAATTTTGAAATCTCTTTTCCCTTTATTTGCTTTCTAACACAGTGTTGTCTGCTGATAAACGCTATCAGCAATAACAGCGACGCCAACTTTTTCCTGTTGTATTCTTAAACAGTCCTTGCACAAACTGGTGTATCAACCACACTCAGAAGTACCAGTGGTCTGCTGCCTTCATGTAACTAAAAGAATAAAACAGAACCAGGTCACTTGGCAGCACGTTGTATATGAAGTTCACAGCTTGTTTCCCACTCAGGCACCACCACGGCAGCACACAAATCGTGGCCTCCTCTTGAGCTGGGCTGACCTGAGGGATACCCAGTGCGAAGAGCAAGCATGCCCCCAACACACGCTCCCTTCACAGCTTGCTGGCGCAGCACGCATTCACCATACAAGGGGTTTCATGAATCAGAACTGACATAAATAGGGAAGCATGGATTGGCCAAAAAGGACATAATTCAAGTTCTTCAATGAAGGCTTTTCTCTCCCTTCTCTCAAATTTACTCTAAAAGGAAGTGCTACCTTAGAAGAACCCAGCTTAAGTGAGAGCAGCCCTGAGGTAGAGAGACAGGACAGCAGAGATTTACTGCTAGCAGCTGACATTATGTAGTCCACACACATCAGCAGACTTTACGCAGAGGGGACCTGAGCTTACTGCCCATGCACTGTTTCAGTGCCTTTTTTCCTCAACTTCCTAAATGTTTCAGAGGACAACCAGACCACCTTGCTGTGCAAACCTCACGTGAATCATGAATTGCCACAAAATTCGTTTTGATCCACCTAACACGAGCACAGGATACAGTAATTACACTGCCTACACAACAGCTGCAAGAAAGCTAACAATATCTGTGTTCTGGCATAAAAACTGCTGGGGCAAAAATCAATCATTTTAAGCAAATTTGAAGCAGCAGAGTTAATACCGGTTCATGGTTTACATCACGAGGTTGTGGCATTTTTCATCTGGCATGAGACGAGATCAAGCTGAATCTAACAAAGAGGTATCACATTGACTCAGCCAGGGTCACAGGAGGACACACTAGAGAATTAAAGCCAAGTATCCTAAAGTCTAAATGACAGCCCTATCAACATGACCTTCTATTACCTCTACTTTGACCCCCCTTCACAACTTCCTCCAGAAAATAGGCATCTGAACAAGAAGCTACAATCCTAAATGATTCAGTACTTTCTTTAAGATTCTGTTGTTGTGCACTGCTGGTATACACTGAGGACATTCGTTTTTACTGTAAGTCTGTCTAACTCATCAGGTTCCTTCCTTCCGTCTTCTTTCCCTATGCTAAATCACCATCAATTTTTAACATGACAATTAAAAGGAAGTGCACGTAACATACAGGTAGTGGAGGAATGTTATCAGTCTGGCCAATGTGAAATTTCTAGGCATATCAGTGGCTAGCAGTGAAGAGCTGACACTGGCATGTTAAAAAAGATAAGGTTATCTTGGCTCAATGATGACACGAGACTGACGACGTGCAATCACGCAGTTTTTCACTTAGAGGCTTTGCATGTATTTGCATGTATTTGTTGAGTTTTTGTTTCATACTTTATTTTTTGCAGTGCTTAAGAAATAACATAAAAGTCACAACTTTTTAACATTCACTTTCATTGCCTCAAAACACTCAGACTGCAACTTACAGGCAGCTTACAGCAATTTCCAAAAAACTTCTCATTCCCTATTAAAGCAGATTCAGTCAGCACATCCTGTGTGCCAATGCAAGGATCCAAGGTACTCAAAAAGCCTTTTGAGAAGTTGTCAAATCTTACAATATTGAAAAGTACAAAACTTAAATGGTTAGACCATTAAATAATGTAGAAGTATCAAATCATGGAATATGTTTAGCACTCACTTATGAAGGAGTCTAAACATATTAGTGGAGTACAACACAAAACCAAATTGCTCTGGAGTCCTAATGCTTGCTTTTTGCAACGGTCCTAGAGCTTTAACATCACCGAATTTGAAGAAGCAGATTTGCTGGCGGGTGTTCAAATCAAATGTTTTCAAATCAAATTGTCCAATCTGCACAGCCTTCTGTTCTCCCATCACCTTGTCTCAAGATGAAACAGTTGCTTATCTTATGAGCTGATAGGAATCCCAGTCTTTGCATGTACCTCAATCAGATCAGAAAGAATCTATTCACAGGCTCACTATGTTGGTCAAAAGAAAATGGTATAATTAAAAAACAAAAAAAGGTTTTGTAAGCCAGTTTTAATACATGACTTCAACATTATGTAAGTAAGTCTTACTACAACACAGACTGAAGGCCATTTAAGCCTAGATTTGTGGAAAAAATGGGGAAGTAAGTAGCTGGTTTTCACTGACTCCATGGGATTTTGGACATCCAACTCCTCCAGGCCTCCTGGAAAAATCCCAGCCTACATTAATCTTCTGAAAGCATGAAACAGCACATTACAGGATTTAAACAAACCTAGCATTTTTTCTTGTACTTTTTCCTTTCTTTTTAATATTATTCACTTCCTAAATAACTATGTTTGTATTCAGAGAAAAATAAGAATATTAATGTTTCTCTTAAGCAATTATGTCAGAACAGAAAACATCACAGCCTTAGTCACACATAATCTTGTCTACTGGTCAATGTCTGCTCACAGAGCTGAAAGAGCCTGGATTCTTTATCTTTGCCCTAGACTGGAGTTCAGGGATTTTTTCTGGGTATGAGTGTCTGGCTTCTGTTTATCTGGGCTGTCAAACTGAAGTATTTGCATGGAATAACACAGGAAACTCTGCAGCGAAAGCAACATTAAAGCAAACTAATGATGTGGTATTTCTGCCCCAAAATAAGATGTAACAAACTTTCCAGAGCAAAATCCATTATTTTAAAGTCTATTTCAGATTGCACTGAAAAAAGCCTGTTAGTGGGTATTGCTCCTGGCCATGTGGCTACACTCACTTTCCTTGTAAGCTCAGATGCCTTTTCCTCTGGGTATACTATGACAAAGATTTTCTGGAATACTTTACAGCATCTTCAATTTGGAGCAAGATCTGTCTGTCCTTCGCAGTATGTTACAAAAGTTCTTCTTATAACATTTGTAGGAAGCTTACACTACTGGTGATATACTGAAACATCTGAAAGTTGGGAAACTTTCTGTGATTTGAAGGTACAAGGAAATTAAGATCCAAAAACTTAATCATATTTTGCCCTCAGTAATACATATTACGTTACCTTTTGGCTGACTACAGAAATGTAGTCTATTTGGCTCTGAAGTCTTAAACCCTGAGACAAATGACAAGAGGAGCAGAAGGCAGAAACAAGCTTCCATGCTGCTCTGCTTTCCAAGTGTGCCAAGGCTCTCACTTTTTTTGGAATTCCTCAAAAAATATACCTCCAAGATCAAAAACTCCCAAGCCTTTATCTCCAAGATAACTTGTTGGTATGCCACAAAACATCCCACAAACCATCAACTCAGCACAACAACTCCCCAGGTCCGTTAAACATAGCCAATGTAAGGTGAAAGCTGACTTACAGAGTGCTAATGAGGACTGAGGTTGCACGCTGCTGCAGGAACTGGGACCCACTTCAAACACTTCTGCACCACCTTCCTTACCTGACAAGAGGTACGGAAAGAACTCAAGATACCTATGTATCTTTACGTGTTTGTTGAAATGGGCAAAACCAGAAAACGGTGACCTCTGACAAACCTCAAAGTTACCAGCCCACTGAACAGAGGCATCGTTCATATATTTCTTGGTGTTATGTTATGGTGTTAGAAATTTATGGCCACAGCACCAAATTATTTAACATAGATTCATGCATTTTCTTTATGCATTAATTGTTTCATATTTAAATCTTTCTTATACCGATAACGACATCAGCCAAGAGGCTGATAAAAGCCAACTTTAGCAAACATTGTATAGCGAGAAAAGTCAGCGTCAAGTCAAAACAAGCTCTTCCTTAATTTCTGGCTCCTAAAGCTATGTAGTTAAAAAGGGAACAGCTGGTACATGCAGACAAGCCAGCACTGAATACACTCATTTCAAGGATTTCCTGTCTGTGGAACTGAAGTACTGTGGCTCACACCACAGAAAGAAACTTCAGGGCAGAAGGAAACAAAACAAAAAAACCCACTAGTTTTCTACAAGGAGAAGTTTGCTTTCAATGAACCTAGTTGACTGTTATATCATTTAAGTTTTATTCCATTTGAAGGTCCTTGCACTTAGCTGATGGCTTGATGCCTGTCACAGCTGCCCCCTGTACCAGCATTCCCAGGCTAATGGCACGTAACATGGAAGAGGGAGCCCCCCAAAATACAGACACCTAAAGAGAACGCTGTGATCAATCTGTTTCACATTTTGCATTATACACCTGAGAACGGTGGCTACAATTACGCCCCAAAGACCATCCTAAGCCCACAACTCCACTCAGGTAGCATGAGTTAAGACATCTTGCAAGATACAAGAGCAGAAAACATCAAGTTTTTTGGGCCGTTAGCAAGTGAGGCCACAGCCCAGAATGCACAGGCAGTGAGCGCAGGGACTCTTCGTAGGGGCTGCCCCACACAGCCCAGCTCCCTGTCGCAGGCACAGGGGGCACTTCTCCATGATCTCTGGAGTTCACACAGCTTCTGAACCAGACACTGTCTAATGGCAGGAAATAAGCACAAATAGCATCTCGGTATTTGGGACGAAGAAGGAAGCAACAAAGACAAACCTTATCTAACAGAAAAAAAAAAAAAACTTTTCCCCTCTAAACTTTCAGCTTTTTGGAAAGACCTTAGCCTTTCAAAAGCACAGAGTGGTATACAGGGACATCGGACAAATATTAGTTGTTCGGTTTAGCTGGCTCTAGAAAGAAAACTACAATCAACAATTTTGTCAGCCACTACAGAGGATATTAATAGTTTATGAATTGAGTAAGGCAAGCTTTTATATTTAATTTGAAGTAAAAACATCAGAAAGCAATGTAACTTACAGCAAACATCTAAACAGCAGCTTAAGAAATTCAGATCAGACTTATTAACTCCTATACTTTCTTTTGAGTAAGCTGCCTCTCTGCTGTAAAAATTAGAGTATAACATGGCAAAACACATTTGCACATGCATTTTTTATGTTTCTTCATAAACAAAATAGTTGTACAGAATACTCTAATATAAGCATCATTTGTATAATGGAAATACTATTTGCAATATCTCTCTAACTAATAGATCCTGATCCGGGTCTAAATTACTTGACATGGTGATAAGCCAGATAAGAACTATCCTTCCAATGTTAAATGAATTTAAGTCCCCCTTTTTTTTTAATAAACAGTTTTAGAACATGACTTAAAAGAAAAAAAGCCATCAAAAAAAGGGAAAAATCCACAAGCACAGTGAAAATAAACAGCTCATAACCTGAATACGTTTTAGAGTTTTAAGACCATATATAATTTATTCCACTAACTCCACTAAACACATTAACAGGATCAGACAGGTTTTCATAATCTGAGACAAACTAATACTGCAATCAAGGTATTAAGAAACCAGCTGCCTCTGTCCCATCACAGCTGATTATCATAGACTATAGATGGCTGCCTCATTTGGAGTGTTTTCACAAATACTCCATTGTTGAGAAATGGGTACATCAGAATAATGTTACACTAACTCTTTGTTTAATTATACATTAAAAAAGGAACTTTAGTAATATAAATTACATGTACTTTTAGAAAGTATTATAAACTGCATTTACAGTGAAAGCTGACAAAATGAACAAATGAAGAGAAATACTGAACACAGTCAGGTTGCACAGTTAAAGTTTGACTTCTCAATCTTTTCCCCTAACCTCACTAAAAATAAAACCAATGCCAAACTCCTACATCCTAGGAGGCTCTAGGATACAATAATGGAAAGACTAAAACTGTACAATTTGGAAGATGTAGATTTGTATTCAAAATGTTCTCAAATGGTTTTTCAGTTCAAGTGTAGAAAAAATTGTAAAATTTAAACTCCCAGTACCCCTCAACAAATGAAGTAACTTGAATATTAAGAACTGTTCAAACACTATGATGGCACCTTAATGCCCAAACACTCCTTAAGATTATGAGAAATAATTATTGTTCTGCCTGGAGACTGAACTACAACTGAACAGGAAAGCAGCAGAACCCAGCATTTAACAAGATACTCAAGTGTTTACAGCACTGCTAACCAAAAACAGGAACCACCTTCAGATTTTCTACTAACGTCTTACTAATGCTTCAGTGGCATCTTCTTTCAGTGTTATCTTTACGAGTTGCAATACTGGTAATAGCAGAACAATTGCATCACTCCAACCTGATACAACTATAAAGGAAATTTACAATTTATTAACTATAAAGAAAATTCAGATGTGAAAGGAAATTATATTAGTGATTCATTTATCTGGTAACTCACCCCCTTTCAGATTACACTGAAGCAAATCCAAGACCAAGAACCAATTGAATTAATGCCCCCGCTAGGTAATTTTAATGGACAATAAAGCTGTTTCTTGCTATCAGAAATATAAATGTGGTTTTTTTTTTTTTCCTGTGTATGGTTTGCTTTGACTAACACTGGCTTGGCCTATGTCATTTGGAATGAGATACTGAATCCTAGGAATCCAGGGGAAAAAAACAAAATCATCTTGATCACAATTTCTACCTGCTGATATGGATACGGCCTTCATATCTCAAAAGCAGCAGCTAAAGTCAGAATTTCACAGTCAGATGAGAAAAAACTGACAGCCTTAGGGTAACTGCAGAAGTACAAATATGCACCAGTTACCTATTCAAAGTATGGCTTTTCAGAAAGCTTTTAGAGTAGATAGTTTATTCTTCCCTTCCTTGTTTCTTCTCTAGCTTGTCTTCTTGCCCTCACCTTCTGGAGATTTCAAAGTCTTTGAACATCTTCCTAGGAGATGAAACAATTGCCATCCACAGTTGGTAAGTGCTCTGCCTCAATGAAGCAGGGTAGTTGAAAGAAGCTTACCAGAGATTTATCCTCAACTGTTTTTACTTAAAAAAAAAAAAAGTTATTTCTCTAAGTCTTATTGTTGTCTTTATGCTATAATCCTAAAAGGTAAATCTTTCAAGCTTGCAAACCTTTTTTTCCACTCATATGTAAAAGCTCTTGGAATTCTTTGTCCTGATCCATCTATACAGGTAAAGATTGTTAAGAGGGTCTACAAAAGGCTTAATTCTGAGCTTCATTAGCAACTCCACTTTTATATGCTATTTTACTTCTATTTTTTATTCTTCTAAATTATAGTTGCACGTCAGTGAGGACAATGAAGACAAGAAAACGGGAAATACTTTGATTCGTGTGGGTTGCAATGTTATCTAGTCACTGTATTTTTCAGGGACCAGAAAACACTAACAGAAATTAAAATGAAGAAGCTCACAACAACAAAATCAGCTTGATTTCAGAGAGAAGAAAAAGCATCTCAAACTCAGCTTCGTTATTTCTTCCTAATGAGTGTGATGTAAGTTCCCTTTGAGAACACTGAACTGTGAAGTACGTATGACATGGGTACTGATGCAAAATTGGAAGTAAAATAATGAAAATATTGGCAAACAAGTAAATCTGTTCTCTGTAAAAGGAAGAACAGAACACAAAACAAACAAACAAAAAAAACCACAGGTCATGTTTAGGGTACAACCATTCTCATGTGACAGCAAGGCAGTGAATGCCACTTACAGGGAAACAGGAGCATCCCATGGACAAAAAACAAGGAATTCCATTCAGTACTGGCTACATTTTTTTTCTACACAATTAAAGAGTGCATAAACTACAGAAAGTCTTTCAGCAGAAGGCCACCATTCCCCTCAGCTGAATCCTTCTCAATCCACTACTAAGCTAAATAAGGAAAAAAAAAAAGAAGGTAAATAAAGTCCTAAACAAAATTAGTCAATTTTTCTATATCAAAATCAAGTGTGAGGGTATTTTCAACATTACAAAAGAATGTTAACAAAACATGACAGCTCACAGACTTTGCAAAATTACTGATTTGTAACTGAAAAGATACAATATAAATGAAGTACAACAAAATTCAGCAATCTCTGAATACACTCATAAAATACCATAAGAGCGATATTTGGACTTTAAATGCTACTGAAACCATGAGTGCAGGATCTGTCCCATAATATTTATATGTACATTCTCCTCTCCAGTGCAGAGTTCATTATTACATTCTCTTCTATTTCACCTTCGAACAGTAAGGTCCTCTCTCTGTCTTGTCGATCATATTTAATGGGAAAAAGAGCATCTTGATCCAAAGAGTCAAAACCAAAGTTCTTATCTTATTATTACTTATTACCTCATAACATTTTTGTCTGCCCAAAATATGCCATCTATCATGTTCTTTCTGAACAGATCTCATTTCTTCATCATGCTTCCATCTTTGCTTTCAAAGCCCTACCACATTCAGTCTCTCACTTGTTTTTCCGTCTGTCATTTCCTTGCTGTTCCCCTATGATGCATTTGACAGAAGCTGCCAGTTTCTCCCACAAGTCACCTTTTATAGGTCACTCTCTGCATGTACAGTATGGTTTCTAAGACTGACTGCCAAATCGCCAAGTCACTCGATACCTTTCATTCAATTCTGCCACAACTTATATCTATCATGCGGAAATGAGTTCACTCCCTTTTCCAGGCATTAAAAAAAAGCATCAACAAAACCCCCATGCTGATGTGTGTTAAACTGAACACAGCTTCCACGCTAGTGGCTTTGGCATTCTTCAGCCTGAGATCTCGTGTCCACATTTGGGCATTTTTGCCCCTAGTCATTACACCATGCCTTCGCTCTGAGAGAAAAACTGGGACAGGAATCAACTCATGGTTTCAAATGAGAACGCACTGAAAATGTGAGACCGTTCAGAAAGGTCCTTTTATAATTACATTGCCTATTACTAAGAAGTGTTTATCAGTCCCTATTGTTCTTTCATTTCATGGGTAACACTTCCATATCTTCAAAATCAGGGAAAGTACGAGATGAATCAGGGCCTGCAAGTATTCACCAAATGAGCACAGTGCTGCACGTCCACCCGTGGAGATTTCTCCCACGTTGGTTTGTTCCTACCGGCACAGAAATGCAACAGTCCCCTCTTTAACCACGTCTGCTCTGTAGCTCAGATGGTGAGAAAAAAAATCCTTTTTTTTATGCTCAGTCCCCACAGTAAAGTATAGCACAGTTGCTATTTTCAGCTTGTTTGACAAAAAAGTAAAGACCTCCTGGATACTAATTTCTAAAGAGAAATCAGAGAAGGCAAAAGGCAGCACAACAGTTTCAGCTGAAAGAAAAGGTGCTTATTAGATACCAGAGACTTTTTGGGAGAAAGGAAGATTACCTCTAAGTGCCTCCTATACAGTACAGCACAAGGGCTTTCAGAGGAGCCCTGGCAGGCTGTACAGAACCCTGGCAAAGCTTCTCCCATCACCAGATTTAATCCACGTTTCTCACTACTACAACATTTTAGTATACACACTTCAACGTTTACACTTTGCTTAGATTGTACTGAAGTTATTTAATTCCAGTCAAGTGCCAAATGCCAGTGTTACAGTCAGATGATGTCAGGGCAGATGCTGGGAAACACTGCGACACTCGCTGCTCCTTTTTGGAGCAGCCATGCTGGAGTCTCAACAGAGACCACTTGGATGGAGGAACAGGAGAGGAAATGGAAGAAGTAGAATATGAAATATCTTGCCATGCTGTAATCTAAAATAGGACATAAGCTCCTCATAGCAGTGCCTGTTTATAAAGCATTACGAACAATCGAATTCCCTTGGGATCTACGCACACAGCCCTAACACCTTCTACTGAAGCATATACTAATCCTACTCCAGCACAAGCAGTGTCTTAAAAGAAATCTAGATTTTTTATTTTATTAAGAAGAACTTGCTTTTGGCAGCAGGAGAAACAGAACAGACATTCTTTCCATTTTATACAGTTTTCCTGATAAGCATATATTGATTTAAAAGATTCCACACAAGCCACAGATTAAAGCTAAATGAGTCCTAGGCTGTCAACTTCTATTTTCTTAAGCTTTACTTTTAGTATGTGTTCAAAGAAAATAAGTTCTGAAAAACATCACTGCAAGTATCACTATAGCAACTGTAGCTCTTGAAGTCTCCTTGATGCAATGCTCTCCGATTCCAGATGGAACAAAATGCCATGTCTATCTTGCTTTTTATAAGGTGCCTCTCTCTCCTGCAAAGCCTCCAAAGACTAGCAGGGACAGCTGGTGCAGAATTTTCTCTTGCGAAGACCACACAGACTCAGATACATCCACCTATTTTCACAGTTCTGAAACAAAAATACGGTATCATGACATTTGTACCCAAATGCCAGCATGAAGTGCCACTAAAACAAGGAAAGAATTATGGAGGGTATTTATTCAAGTCCCTTTAAAACCACAGAGTTGTTGACCTCATTAAAGTCAGTGGCAGTTTTGCCACATATTTCAGTGGAACCAGAATTGCAGCCTTCACATGAAGTTTCTGCAGTAGCCCAGCTCTCTAACTCACGTAACTGCCTTCTGAATATTTCCTGGTGCTTCACAATGCCTGCTACCTATGAGCTCTGCCTAACTATCCAGATGTAATTTGTACAAATGGCTGTGCATCATTGAATCAAAGCCTTAAAAAGTAGTGAAATTCAGTACTATGGGAGCAAGAACAATCAACAGATCTTTAAACTGTACTATTACAAACTATAACTGCTATTACAATATTCAAGTAAAATGAGCACTTCATCAAAATGCATCGGTTCTCCATTTTACTCCCACTGCCAAAAACACATGAAAAAAAAACCAATGAAAATCTGTAACTGATTCCATGGCTTGGCCTTCAAATATGAAAAATAATTAGCAAGATGTACATTCGGTTCTCTGCTTGCAGAAGCCATCTCACAGCTCCAACATGAATTTCTAACGTGCACGCACCTGTAAAAAACGTTTAATTTTAAAAAATTCTTTTTCTTTTCTTTTTTAATTTCCTTTCTTTTTAGCACGCGGCCTGAATTAAGCACTAGGGGTATGGCATGAAAAGTGAGGAGCCATCCACCATTGCTCACAGCAGGAACAGACGCCAGACTTTTACATGATTTTTGCAAGCCTCACTTTTCGAATAGGAATATGGTTGCGTGCTAGCAATATGTTTATGCTCTGGAGTTTCAGCCCTCCCTCCCCTGTTTCACAGAAATAAAACAAGTTCTTCTCATGGAAAATTTTCTTCTTATCACAAATTTCTGTTATAGCTGAGGGATGGTTCAGTTCTTCAGAGTTGAGGCAAAATTCTTTAACTAGCACATCCCCAAATACTTGGGACTTCCTTGGCAAGCCTCATAAGGAATTCAAGAATAGGAAAAATAGGAGCAGTACAAAAAATAATGGAGGAAATCATACAGATCAAGCAATAAATTAGCACAATCAGGGTTACAGTTGAAAAATATTAGATGGAATACACCTACATATTTCCTTCTAGAGTTCACCTTGGTTGACTCATTACGTGCATGCAATTTCCAATGAACGTCCTACAACGTGAAGTTCATGTTTGAGAAACAGCTTAGCATTAGCAAAATCTAATCTGAAAGCAATCACAAGAGACTATGATTCATAGTAAGAGTAACCAAGAACATTTCTTAAAATATTGTCTAAATTCTTAAATCAAAATATCCAAACAAAAAAGATTTTCTAAATTACATACATGGAAATTTAGTTACTAAATGCAAATCCAGACATGTAAATTTGATCACATGTTTCTGGCATGCCATCAAGGCAGAGAAAAAACGCTACATATATTTGTCTGGCTAATTTAAACTAGACATGATTCAGATCATAGTTATTCAGGACCTTCAAAACTTCAAGGAAAGCCACAATCTTCTAAACTATCAAACTGATATTTAAGACAAATGTGAGAGATAAATGTTATTTTGAAGCTATGAAAAAGATTAAAAACCAAAAAATTTGAGGATGTTTTGAATTTTTTTTTTTTTTTTTACTTCAGATAATGAAATGCATCTGGATGTAGGAGCTTTTAACAATTATACTAGAAAAAAATGAATATATTTAGCTCTAAAATAAAATTCAGACAGACATCAGAAACACTGATTCAAATAGATATCTTCATAGGGAAAACAGGTCTTGAAATATTCCCAGTACCTTGGCCAAAGATGTAACCAATTACAAAAGGACTGTACTTCATGACATTTTTCAATCAATGTGAGTTAAAATTTTGTGAAGTACTTCACTTCTTTCCCCTCAATCTTCCATTCTAGCATTAGTAAACAAACAAGCTGCAGCAGTTGGTGATATTTTTCCCACAAATTTTTATCTGTAACTGTTGAACATTTCTTCTGTGTGGTATTAACATTGTAAATATTCAAAACAGCATTTTTTTTTAGACTGGGAGGAAAATTTTGAGGTTTTCAGCTTGGCTAGCAATTTTTCCAATTTTTATCTTTTTCCTATGTTGTTTTAGATATTTTCAGAACTTTCTTGTAAAAATAAGTACAGGCTTCCTTCTAAAATTAAACTAATTCTACAAGACAGTATCAATTCCCCCTAGCTCAAAGTATCATATGCTGATGACAGATGACTACTGTTTCCATCTCCCTCTATTCTTATTTCTTCCCATATTCCTAAGATGTATGAGCAGAAGACAGTAACATTGCATTTACTCAAAATCAATTTGTGCAATCCTTACAGTAACTCTAAGATGCTTTGAAAAGGTGAACAAGCAGCACGTTTTCTTTCAGACAACATAGAGAACCCATCTGCACTGTAAAACAAATGCTTTAAAAGCTAACTGTAACCACTCATTAAGACTGCAACTTGCATTGCCTCTCTTCGAGAAAACAGTTAACAGCATAGTATGGGACAGGCTGCTTTGGATGCACAGTTTTCAGACAATATAGGACTATTCAGATTCCCTTTCTGGTCCGGTTCTTTGCATAAAAAAAAAAAACTAAAAACAAACAACAAAACCCAGCATGCCTCTATTAACTGCTCTGCAGCTGAACAAACAGCAGTATTTTACCAGTGCACAGGCTCCTTGTCTATAATTTATCTCATTCAGTAGCACTTCCATAAGCCTAAACAAGCCCAACATCTGACAAACAGCAACAAACACCTTCTAGACATACCCCTCACTATACAAAAAGATAACTACAGGCCTGACACAGCAAACTGCAACATCCATTCATAAAGTGCATGACAGTCTTTCTGCTGCATCTCTAGAAGGTTTTCGACTGAAATTGCAACTGCTAGGGGAGCTTATGGGGCCATGTGTGTTAGTTTTATGAATATTCAGACTAATTATCAGGTTCTGTTCTCCAAACAGCACTTTAAAAATTTTGCCATGTACGTAGTACAACCAACAACAAAAGTCACAACTTATTTCTGAAGGAAGAAGTTGCCCTATGTGCTCTAAGAATGCTGTCGTTTCCCTAGATCAATTATTAAACCAACATGCAGACTAATTTCTAAAGCAAGATCTGGAAAAGAGTTGTTTTCTGCAAATTTGCAAAACAAGTCAGCTGACACGAGCAAGTAGTAGCTCTCACAGTTGACAGTCCTGGCTGGAATCATGTTGTAACTACTTTTCATGCTTCCCCATACCTCCTCTTCCATTTTTCGGAGCACTTTTGTGTAAAAACAAAACAAAACAAAACAACCACAAAAGAGACAAAAAAGAGACCAGACACCTCCAAGTAACACGCTCACCCAATCCACTGCTAAAGCCATTGACATTAATAATGGCTCAGCTGCAGGAACACTACATTACCCTGGGTTGTCTTCCTACTGATATCTGAGGGCACAATTTTGTATTTGAGTTGTTCAAAACATTCAACACCGTAGTACTTAAATGAAAAGTGTTTTATTTTGGCACCGCTCAGAGCTAGTATGTTTTTTGAAAGCCATATGTCTTATCCAGATCATGGCCACAGGTTAAATACAGAGAGGAAAAAGTGGCAGCAAGGTCGCAAATCCTTCCGATTTGTATGACTGCAGAACCTCATTTCACAAAGCAATCTTATTTTTAATCTCTTAAGATGCATTTCTGTCAGCTACTGAATATTTCAGAAAAGGTGTGAATTATGTGACACTTCTCCCTATATTTGTGACTGATATGTAGAATGAGCTTTTAATAGTAGTAAAAACTTGCTTTATGCTCTACAGAAATTATGATTTGAGGCACAGTTGAAGAACAGGAATTTATTACAGTATTTATTTTTCAGAAAGAATCTGTAGCTTGCAATAAATGAGAACCGTGAAAACTAGAGTACTGGTAACAATTCATGTCTCCTTATTTTTCTAAGGTGGCAATGTTCAACTCTTTAATATACACAGTTTCTCATTTAATTTAGAAAACAGCATGAGAGAAGTTCATTTTACTAAGAATACCGGAAGACCTTTGAACATCCTGTTGCAATTATTGTCTCACTAACGCAAAAGGAAAAAGGAGAGGGACAGGAGGGAACACATTCAACTTTACAACAGCTTGAGAAAGTTACAGGACAAGCTCACTTCCAAGAACTTAGGTAACCCTTTTAGCACAATAAAACACAGCAGACATTTCTTTCTTCCCCTCCCTTTTGGAATGGCTTCTCTTCACCCAGAAGAGAACGCTGCACTCCACGGCCCCAAATGGCTGGCTGTGCTCCCGGCTGCCTGACCCAGGGCCTGCAGCTCCTGGCTCTGCAGACACCGCCCCAATATCACCGCAGCCAGCCCCAAGCAGGCACCAACCATGCCAAAGCTGCACCCCACTACTGGGCTTCTCCTTCCCAACAGAGCCGTACTTGGCACAGGCTGCCCCGCCTAGCTAAGGGAACGACGTAGGCTCGGCTCTTCTGGAGGCCGAGCTGGCACTGACATGCTACAGCAATTAACATTTGCATGTAGTGCTGTATAAGTCAACTCACAGTTGATACGAAAGAAACCCTTCTAACTTAAAATGTTAGGACTCTAGATAACTATTTCATAATTGAGACAACAACAAAAAAATGAAACCAGTAACAGTCGAATAGCTCTGATTATTTTTTTTAAATAGGCATGACCGATAGGGCAAGTTGTGAAGACGGAAACCACCTTCCACAGAAGAGATTCTTCTCTTAAACCTGCTCTTCTCAGCTAACAAGCAAAGCAGCAGTGACACCAGTCAATCTAACTCATACCAAACTCCACTCATACTGCCACTTGTTAAATTACAATAATTAATTTTCATGCTTCATATCCATATTTTAGATAATCTCCCTTTATGACCGACTACAAGCTTGATTAAAGAGAGCTCACAGCACAACCCAGCTATACCATAGTTGGCAGTTTCTTTGGTTCCAGCTGCATCAGCATCTAGTTTCAAATTTCAAAAAATGAGTAAGGATATTATGAACCACGCACACAAAGTGCTTTCTCTTATCCAGTTATTGAAGATTCTTCCTGTTTAGGTCAGGGGTTTACTCTCTTGGAAACAAATATCAGGTTTTTTTCTGCAGTAAGTTGCAAACTCTATTAAAATTATCATTTAATTGTTTTTGACCTGCTATCACATTACAGAGCATAAGCTAAATCCCTGCTAACAAGGCCCAGAACATTTCCTTTCAAGAAGGCTGCTCATGCACAAGAGACATGTTGCATGAAGCCATACGTTCAGATCCCACTGGCAGCCAGGCCCCAGCTGCAAAGGGCAACTTCAGTACACCAGCAGCAGAGAACCCAGGACAACCCAGCCTCCTTGGGCTCCATGCTGGTGCTGTATGAGCTCTGAAGTAACATGCAGGAAGTTTACTTCCTCTACCATCAGTACCCAACCAGCATCTCATTTTGAGAGCAGTTCTCATCCCAAGTCCTTTGTTTTAAACATACAAATTACATACACACAGTAAGTAGACATTATTCAGCAAGAGCACTTGCTCTTCAAAGCTTACATTAGAAGACAGAGCCACATTCTGTTTGCAATGCCTAATGAGCATACCAAGCAAATCATAGGTTAGGACCAGCACTGCCCTCAAGACACATTTGCTCTTTCTACCCAGACAAGCTCTGTCCAAATGGAGCAAGCTTTTCTAAAGGTAAGGGGGAAGGTTACTGCTTGATCACGTATGACTGAATATGGGAACCAGATTCCAATGTTTCACATTGTTATTACATAAATATGAAACTGTACTTAATAAAACATGAGGATAAGCTTTAATAAGCACAAAACCGAGTCATAATAAATGCTCTAGAAAAGACCAAACAACACCCTGCTGCAGGGAGAGGCGGAAGCGCAGTGCAGGCCCCTCCAGCTGACACTTGACAGGAAGGCTTTGCCTCCTATGAAGGGCGTTTCATGGCATGCTGTTCAAGGAAAGTCTACATTTGGATAATTCTGCAAAGGTAAACATTTAATTAAATACAGCAGTGAGTGCTGGGAAAGTGTGGGAAATCTTAGGCCCCACCTGCAAAGGGCAACTTCAGTACATCAGCAGCAGAGAACCCACAACATCCCAAACAGCAAGTAAGAAAGTGTGGGCAAGGACACATGAAGGGAGGCCATAAAGGTCAAGAGAAAAAATGCCAGAAGGTGGCAGATAAGTCCAATTCTCCCCCATAAATTGTAAAGCTCTGCCCTGGTTACCTCTGAAGGAGAAATGAGATTGTCACAGCAATCACAAATCATATTTCAATTTGTGCACACCACTGCTATCAACTGAAATAAGAAACATTTTTACTCAAATAATGACTTTCCGTATTAGGTATCACTCATTTTAAATTCAATTAGCAACCTGCAGGTACTGAAGAAAAGGTTTGCACAAACATCACCACGCCACTTTGTTAATTTCAGACTATAAAATACATACAAATGAACACCTGTGAAACGCAAAAATAAGGACTTATAAGTTCGGATCTTTGAGAAGAGACACCGATCCTGCATAATTAACAGCATGGAGGAGACGGAAATGTTTGCTCTTCTTAACGATATCCAGCAACCTGTAATTTAGCAGGCTGTGATCATGAAAAACCTGTTTTTCTATTTAATATTTTCTTGCCAAACTGGACAAAAATTTTAGTCTGGATTTCATTTAAATCTGCCTTATAACGGTGCAGTCAAATAAAGTTCCATAATCACACCAGCAAGCATTTGCAACGCAGACTGTATTTTGAGAGAGAAGGAGGTGGAAGATCTTTTCCTTTAGATACACTTGAGCAGACTGTGAATCAGACCAAGGGCCTGAGAGCGAAAAGGCACCAGCAATGTACACATCAAGGTAACAAAGCAGAAAAGCAGCAGGATCAGTAGCAGTGGAGCAAGGAGCTGCAGAGCCTGGACCTCCCCCAATGAAGCAGGAGGGCAGCCAGCGCCTACATGACACTGCTGGGCTGTGCTGCACCGCATGGTGAGACTGTCAGGGAAAGCCTTCCACATCCACTCCTTCTTCACAAGGTGATGGCACGCTTCTGGAAAGTGCACTCCTTACTTATTCGTACCACCACCCTTCTGTAGCGCAAACACAAACAAGATAGGAAAATCTCACAACGCCGACGCCGCAGCATTCACAACAAACAGGGATGATTATCCCATAGATAATAGACCCGTTTCTTCAATATTTTCAAAGATTTTTCCCATTGACCTAATGCACGTCTTTTACAGGCACTATTATGCAGCTGGTTAAAAGACATCTCAGCTGGCTGACTGCTCAGGGCATTGAAAGATCTCAGACTGTTACATTAATTTCCCTCCAGCTAGTTGTTTCGTGCCAGTAACAGTATTTTTTTAAATCCTAAACTTACAGTGCATATGTATTTTGGATGATTTCCAATACTGACCAGTTTCACATGTTAGAAACGAACATATAATGTTTTCCAGTGTAATTTTCTGCCTTCAAACCACCTGCAGCTTAGGAATCCCCAAACTTTTTGTTCAAAAAGCTATATATTGAATGTTTCTCCTTTTTACCATTGTATTCTATTCTGAGCATGTATATCTTAAACAAACCATCTGTATCAAATCACAACTTGCACAGAAAAAAACCTATGAAAGGATTTACTTTTCACAGCATTTACTGAACTACAATGTAAATGTAGATTTCAAATATTTGAAATCTGAAGTGCAATTCAGTACTCTTTAACATCATTAATCAGCTTTCTCTTCAGGAAGGAAATGGCTTGCATTAAAAACACCACATTTTGCTAGCAATGATCTCTTTCAATCTTGAAATGGAAGAGGCAAACAGCCTCAGTATGTGTAAGCTTTTACTACTAAAAACATTTGTTTACCAGGTCACATAAAAATATAATAAAAGAATTATCCAACTGTATAAAACTAGTTATAAAACATTATTTTATTCAAAGCAATTAACACCAAGAAAAGTCCAACTTGCTGTAAATCCAGGCCACTTAAGAATAGAAGATAAAAGTCGTGGTTTGGCATAACATTCAAAACCGGTATTCAGCAGAACATAAGAACATCCTTAACTTTGAGCTAAATAATATGGATTCATTAATTTACCATTGTACGTGCCTCAAAGAATTATGATTTTGAAACTAATATTTAGTACAACTGCAGTAGATCACAAATACACTGTGATAAAATCAAGCCTTTGTTTTATTTCCTTCACTCTTTTCTCCCCCACACTGGTATCTCTCAAACTGCAGAGCTGTCTCGCATGAAGTCTGTAGCAG
Organism: Pavo muticus; assembly: GCA_016647715.1. Classification (NCBI taxonomy): domain Eukaryota; kingdom Metazoa; phylum Chordata; class Aves; order Galliformes; family Phasianidae; genus Pavo; species Pavo muticus. The sequence continues at coordinate 2,278,621 of JACDJE010000003.1, forward strand.
TCTCCTATTTTTTTCATAAATGCAAAAGAAAAGGTTACTTGCAGATTCTTTTTTGAGTGACGCTTACAGCCTGTACAAACACGACACAAAAACGGAGTAGCAGCCTGTGTCCATTAGGCAGTTATCCCTTTGCAAAATAATCCAAGAAGGAAGAAAAGATGAAATGGAAGAGGAAAAAAGCCCTGTTCAGTAGGAAATCTATAGAGGTTTATAGTTTATTTGTAACGTAAAGAATTGCATCGACCATTTGTTTTAAGCAAGTAGGGTGTTTCTGTTTTGTTTTAAGAATCTCTAACAGTGTTAACTCCTTTCACCACCTGTCAATTTAGAAGACATCAAACGTGATTCAGCAGTAGAGCTAGAAACAGCTTCTTAGAGCTTTGCAAGTTGGCTATTCAAATGTACCCTCGTATCTCCTCCACTTTATTCTAGGAGTCTTTTAAAAGCAAACTAGCTCTGCCATAAGCTTCTTGGCAAATAATTATGCACATCATTTACTTATCTTTATTATTTACATTTTCTTATTATCTTAAGCAACCAAAGGCACACAAAACCAAAAAGTTTTAAAAGCCTTTACCCTCCTGCTGCCAGGGATTAACATATTTAAGTATTCTATGGAGGCCCCATGAAACAAAAGAGAAGAGCTGGGAAGCACCACAAAGCAATGCTTCTCAAGTAAAAATGGGTCCTTACAAATAAAAGAAAAACAAAAACTCCCCACTTACACATTCCCACCATTTGCTATTTATGCAGTGACAGAAAGAGTTAAAAATATAAATAAATCACTGCAGAAATTCAAGAAGATAATGAAAGTCAGTGTATCAAACACAACAAGCTCAAAGCCATTCCGCTCCCTTTGCCCTGCAGAGAAGGCCTACTCCAAAGCTCACTAAAAGGCACAATATAGTCAAGTCCCAAGTGAGCCTCCTCCTCCTATAAATCAAGGACACTACCAATGGGAACAGAGGATGAAAGAAAGAGCTTTCTCTCTTTAGACAAGAATTTACCCAAACATCAGCTCTTAAAACTGAGCTTCTAATTGAGGCAATGCAGTTTTAAATTGTTTCATATGGTGTTACACTACTTACTGTCTCACACTCCACAGACCCACTTCTGGTTAGACAAAGATTTTTTCTAATCAACTGTTCAATAACTCTAGACAACCCTGTTATTCAGTAATCCGAGAATAATACTCTCTTTCTCTTGGGGCCATTAGGCTGCCTCTTAAACCAATCTAAAGTGGGATTAGCCCAATTTTGTCTTTTCCCCTCCCTACTTACTGCTGTTTCTTGAGCCAGTCCTGACATACAACTGCACAGTGAACCAAATCAGAGATGATCAGGGGAAAAACAAGCCGATGGAGAGCGGAGAGCTAAGTTTTCAAAGGTCAGCTCTGAGCTGTCTCTGCACATAGAAGCACAGATGCCTGTGTGAGAGAGAAGGCGAACCAAAGCACTTACAGAGCACACGGGAAGCAGGTGATGGGAAGCTTCCCAGGTGCTACCTGGCAGCTGCATGCAGGTTGAGATCAGCTTCAGCTCTCACAGAACTGCAGTGCACCCTCATCTTCACTGCATCCTTCTAAAGCAAACCAATGTATAACAGTTCTACAAATGCAAAGTAATCAATATCTTAGAGTCACCAGTCAGACCACTAAAATCAAAATCTGCACTTATCAAACACTGACTAGGAGGAGTGTTGCAAAAGGTGTTTGTAAACAACAGAATATGTCAGCTGACTGTTTCAGTATCCTGCTATGTGATACCATCCATACTTCAACTACAAAGAACTTCTTTTAATGGGGAAATTATTCTTAAATCATCCATCAACTCAAATGTTACGATAGTTTTACGGGAATCTTATTGAAGTTCAGCCTGTAATACTGTCCTATATTGAGTAGTCATTGTATAGAAATGTACAAAGACTAAATCGTGAAAACCTCAGTACAGTACAATCCAAAGGACTTCTTTCTCAGCTTCTGTAGAGTTGAAAGGCTACTCCACTTTGTTCGTAGCAACTCACTACTAAGTACAGCCACCAGTAGATGAAGAAATGCCAAATTTCCTCTTTTTGAAGAAATGAAAATAGGAAGAATCTGATATCGCTTCACAACACAAAATCTTTACTTGGTTCAATTGATATTAATTATTTTAAAACATTTCTGATAGCTCAGTGAATGGACTTGGGGGAAGTCAGTTTGCATAAGTTTTGACAAAATATGCAAAGAGGTTCTCTGAAGATCCCTTTAAATAAACTACAGAGAAAATAGTCATTATTTCTGCAAGTACAGATTATAGAAGCTGTCCCAGACAAATAAGATATGAAATATAACCTCTGCATTGAAATGCAATTGGATTATTTATTAGTAGTGTTATTTCCTTCCTGAAAAACATTTCACATTCATCTCTGGCAAGCCCTTAGAAACCTTTGGAAACCAATTAAAAAGTAATGAAATTTTAAGCAGTTGTGTTTTAAACCGAAAATTTGCAGGGATAAAAAAAACCCACAAACACAAAACAACCACACAAAAAATACAAAAAACCTGACCCAGATCATTGGGCAATCATCACTCAAAAAATCAGTAATGAATCAGTGAAAAATCAGCAGTGGGCCTGCTAGCCACAGGTGCCTGGATTCTGCCCAAAATCTTATAACTCTCTGGTTCTGGCCTTCTCAGACTTCCTATTCCCAAAGAGCTTCCCGCATGTCATTACTCTGCATAGGCATTTCTGAGATGTTTCTTAGTAGTAAATCTGTCTCTTTCCTCTTTATACTGACCCCAGGTAACTTCACTCCTAACGACCTGGACAAACACCAGTGGGTATCAGAATACCAAGTGTTGCCTTTCCTTACACACAAGCATCCATGAAATTCAAGACATGTTGCGTTGTATTCCAATGCAAACATCTCATGTCTTCCTCTAAGATAGGGTAAAAAGGCACTGTGAAGAGGGAGAGTTTCACACAGAGCTGATCCATGAAGATAGATTATAAGGAAGACAACTACAATATCACACAGCAAAGGGAATCTAAACTAGTTTTATGGAAATGAACTCTGACAATAATAGAAGATAAAAAGTGTTTCATCACTCGACATCGTTTCAGTCTACGTAATGTAAACGGGTACGAAAATATGAAAGAAAACCAAGCAGGCCAACTACAGGAAGAAATATACAGCTACCTATACTCTTTTTTTTCTGTTAAGTCTTAAAAATTTGTATCTTATGAGCTTAATAAATTAATCACCCAGGTCATACTAAGCATTACCAAGCATTTCTGGTATCTTCTTATAACTTGTAAACTATTTTGCACATCGTACAAATTCTTAATTCTACATTCTGCAATAAGTATTACATTGACCTTCTTTGTTGTAACGCCATTGAATTCTATATTGCTACAGTTGTTCATCTCATTGTCAAAAGGGTCACACTTTAAAACAGACACAAATTACGTCCATCAGTCTGAAGCACTCGTGTTTTACAGTGCGAGTTCAGGTAACCAGCTATGAAATTTTGGCCTGAGAATGTGAAGTAAGAAATGCAATTCATTCTGCAGCAGAGTGAAGTGTCACAGGCTCTTGAAATTTAAAATAGGTTTCAGATGTGTATTATTAAGACACCTAACCACTCACACAATCTAAGTACATGCACAGATATGGTTCTAACACCAACAGCCCTGAAGTTCATGAATAAATACAGGTGAGACGAAATTCTTCAGAGAGTGGTGAGGCACTGGAACAGGTTGCCCTGTTGTGGAACTGTTGCAGATGCCCCATCCCTGGAGGAGTTTCAGGCCAGGCTAGAGGTAGCAATCAGACCTAGGGGGAAGATGTCCCTGCCCATGGCAGGGGGCTGGACTAGGTGATCTTTAAAGGTCCCTTCCAATGCAAAACGTTCTGTGTTTCTACGAAAAACAGCAAGCAGGCAGAACTAAATTTCCTTCTCAGAATAATTGCCAGTAATACTAAAACTGTTAAAGCAAGAACATTAAGGATATAGGTTGCTTTCACTGTATCAATCCATTAATTGTCAGAGCTCGGATTCAGAGCTAATGAACTTCCTGTTTTACTGGAAAGAGCAACTCACTTTCTTTTCCTTTCCGTAGTAAATTTTACCAGAGTCAGCATCCTTTAAGCACTAAAACCAAGGTGTCATCATCCTTTCTCCTCTCTTCCCAACAATGCAATAAATCCAAATCACATTTTCATTTCCAAGAACAACACAATTAGTTAGCCAGCATCCCTAACAGTAGATTTCATGGTACTATTTCATATCTGAATCGGCAATAATCCTTCGGATAGCACACAAAACCTGAAACAATGCAAAGAGTTCCCCAAGCAGACTAGAAACTTTCTTTGTTACTCATTTGCCGAATGTTTAAATGGAAGGCTGAGCCAATGAATCCTATGTAGGATAACACTAACCAATGGAAACATTTCATGTACACCTGTGTTAAATTTAGCAACCAAAGAAATCAATTTTCAATAACGCTAAGCTCAAAATAAAAAGATCTTGCTGTTATGCTGTCCTAAGACCGTAACAAACTTCAGGTGTAGGAGTTAGATTTGTCTCCAGTTGAGTCATCGCCTGTTAAAACAGGATATTATACCGACTGCAAGTCTGTTTTCTTCGCAGGTCAGATATTAAAACAAAAAATGTAACACAGATGATAAAAGCAAATGCTTGCCAAATATGGATGCTAGAATGCTTCATTTTTAAGAACTCCGTATGAATTTAGGCTCAAAGTATCGCCTTCCTTCAAACACAAAGTTTTTAGGCAAGGCACTGACTGTACCAGAACACTCCGAAATTTTCATTGCAGTTTCAACCACGTGGTAAGTATCCCATAAAATCTTGTACTTTACTAAGATACCAAAAACACTGAATGCTGAAGCTTAGGACAAGACCTACACAAGAGTTACAGAAAAAAAATGAAAGTGTCCCTCAAAGTAGCAACCACATCTGTCCTCCAGCCCCTTTTCTCCCTGCTGCTGCACGCTCCCATTGTTTAGCAAGCTGACCCACACCACAGCAGGAACCCCCACGAGCTGCTATAATTTGCAAGTCTAGCAAAAACCTAGGCCGGTAGCCCCACAAACACACTACTTACAATTCTGCCAGGTTAGTGACTTAAAGTTGCTTAATGAGGAGTACAGAGGAGAGGATGGAATACATAGCTAGGAGCAGGAGGGAGGTGGAACAGAAAGATCTACACCCGTATTTTCTAAACGAGCTTGATTTGAACCGACCTCGACTCCCTAGGCTTGCTGCCAATACTCAGACAGAGAAGATCTGTGAATCACTTGCATATTCTTGATAAGCAAAAATGTCAGACCAATTATTAGAAGATGCTATGGCAATCATACATTCCAGTCACCTTATAAGCAAAACCAGAAAGCTCCACAAGCTTCCAGGGCTGCAGCATCAGATCATGGAGACAAACCCCGGCAGTACCTCAGACAACCCGATCTGGCCTTCTGGCTGCCTGCCACAAAATCTTTCCTTCATTTAAATTCCGCTCTAATTCTACTCTCTATTGTTTCACTGCTTTAGGGAGCTTTCACTTCACAATAAGGGCATCTCTGCCAATCTAGCCCTGCCTCTGTAAATCATTTACTAGTTACATGATTTCATCATACGCACTGACAGAAACTGCATTCTGGAATTTCAAACATGAGTGTCAAAGCGCACACTTAGCGGCACCCCGAGCCCTACCAGCGGCACACAGCAGTGCCTTGCAAGAACCACAGCAAGTCAGCTCATCAACACAGGGATGAAACACCACACCAAGAAGGGTAACTTATAGCCACTGTAAACTTCAAATGTTGGTTAAGAGAGGGTGGGAGGCAGTCTCTTTTTTTTTTTTTATTTTTATTTTTTCCCTAGTTCACTTCACAATGGTGTTTGGTTTTTACCCCCTTGTCTTGGAACCAGTCTCTCACATTCCTTATAAGATCTGTTATGTCTCGTACTCAGAAAAAAAAAACAGTCAAGGTCAATTAAGAAACTTAAAGCCTCTTTCTGGCTCCCCTCAAAAAATAAACTGCCTCATGCAGGGTCTTAAGAGCATGGAGGGACAAGCACCTGTGCTGGCCAAGCATACCACCTCACCTGGTTAAACCAGTTAAAAACTGCACCATTATCTCCACAAGAGGAATGCTGGCAATTCCATGCATCCTACAATGCCTTTGGAACAATCTTTCACGTGCAAAACTACTTGTCAAACACAGAATGTGTGTCACTGGGGCAGTTCCAGAGAGAGGATACAAACTCTCCACAGGGATGTAAGTTTTTGTTATTTGAAAGTGTCCCTGTAAAACCCAGAGCATGTGCAGCTCTGAAGAAATCCATGCTCTGCATGTGAATGGATCCATTAAAAACATTCATGAGAGTACAAATCTCTCTGCCTACAGAGAAGAAAGTAAGGTGGGGCACAGCCACTGGGATTCCATCGTCCCCAGCCAGCAACTTCTGAAAATGTCCAAAGCAGGAGCAACCTGCAGAGTATGCGTGCCATGAATTCTCCCTCTTTAAGTAATGCCAGTGTGCTCATCATCTTCACAAACACTAACACACGAGTTAGTGATTTTTCCCTGTAATCTCAGTGAAACTGTTTTACCAAATGCTGCATTTTTAATTAACTTTATATCATTTCAAAAACAAATTCAAACACAAGGAATGTTTTCACCAAAACTGCAAAACACTGGAAGACATGATGGCATTCGGGTCAAATAATTTATGAATATTTGCAATAACAAATGATTTGTTGTTGGTTTTTTATCATGATTTGGTTTTCTTAAACTGACCATCACCACAGGTATTCCTGTTCCAGTTCACTTTATTTCATCTCAGAATGTTTGTATACATAACCCGAAATTCAAGTTTTAGGATCTCTTCTAAACTAATTGCACTGTTAACCATCTTTTCAATGTTAGCCAATTAAGGATGGCATTGAAGGACAGTTGGATTGATATTATTTACATTTACTTACTTTTCATTTAAATTGAGAGGGGAGAGAATATTTTTTATAACCAAGCCTGGAACTCCACCTGTAATTAAGGTTTCTGACACATTTTAGAAAAACTCTACTTTTCAGTTGCTTAAGACATTTACCAAATTATCATTGTGGTCAAAGAATGCACGCAGCAGGTGTTTTGCTCTTATTTTACTTAAAAGTCCAAAACACATTCAGTTAAAAATGCTTCTGTCGCGTCTGCGAGTAAGGCTTGAAAAAAATAGCTTGTGAAGTCCGTATTAAAATACTTGTTGCAAGTATTTTGTTGACAGATTCTAAAACTAGAAGAGCTGGAGCAGAATTTAAGATGTGGCAGATGGGCCGCCTCATCCCAAGGGTGTGGCCTCTGGTTGGTTTGTGGCTAGCTCTTTTTTTTCTTTTGGGGAAGTGGAAGGGGAACAGAGGGAGGATTGCTCACTTTCTTCACAAAGTACCAAAATTATAGGCCTCTGAAAAACTTCAGAAGAGGTCGTCAGTTTGGAAACTCAATTTTTCGCAAACCAGCAGCACTGGACATGCTTTACAGCCTTTCAGTTGTGCAGATGCTGCTTACATAGCAGGTAAAAATATGCTCAGCTGCATTACAAACAAGATGAGATGAACTCATCTTCAGGCCCTCCTCCCACAGCCAAGCACCTACTCTGGTAAAACTGGAATAAAAACAAGATTCTCTCCTATGCTCCTTGCTCTTGCTAAGGAAGCACATAAAATAGAAAGAAACGAAAACATTAAGAATACTAATATGTGGAAAGCAGAGAGAAGACAGCCAGGGGAGAAAGCAGGAATGGTGCTACTGCTCAGAGAAGTAGGCTAAAGGAAGGGATGCAAGTGAAATAGAGAAAAGGGACAGATGTTGGAAATCTTTGTAATCTTGAATAAAAAGCAAATTTACTTTGTAGAAGTGGCTTTTTTGCTAACCCTCTGGGTACCTGGCCAATAACCTGGCAATTATTCTGTGATTCTGGTCATAACGTTGTGCTTAGGAAAAGAAATATTACATCAAGAAATGGTAAGAAATGAACAGCTAGGTTCAAAACATGCAAGATAGTTTTTTTGTTTGTTTGTTTTCCATTTAATGACAGCTTGTTTTCAACTGAAGGCTCTTTTTTTTCCCCTACTCTTTTTTAATTAATTGCTTCCATACCCTTATTGCAGGCAGCTCTCACCATGGGATTTGGATTCAAAAAAGCCTGTAAAAACTGATTTCATAGTATTTTTATTCATCTTCCTTAGGACACTTTGTAGGCTCTTTCTCGGTACTGAGTGGTGTTAAGTCTCAAAACTTTAAAACCTCATCTAATACTCAAATTCATCCAAAGATACTGATGAGTTATTCAATGTGATCTGTGGAGAATCAGCATTACAGAGAAGGTGCAACTCTTCAAGAAAAAAAGGCTCTGAAAATGCACACAGTCTCTAATGTTTCCAGCAGCGCACATTTATGGAACCAAACAATCTCCCAACAAGACCAACAGCATTTTTCAAACTGGAACCAAAAGAAATTCTTGTCCCATAGAATGAAATCATTTGGGCGGAGCCAGGAATATAAGAACTACCCAATAGTTAACAGTAGTTGAGCACAAGCACAGAACTCAAGTCAGTGTTCCACCAAAGACAACCACAGGTGATGTGAGGAGAGCTACCTTCTGTGCCTTAATTCCTAATCAGAAAAATTAGAAGATAACACAGCCCTATCTCACCGGCATATCACCACTGCACGTTGTCTGGCACTCAGAATAATACAGACTAAGAATTTTACTATTCTTCAGCATTCTTGGGGGTAGAAATAGCAAGAAATATTTGTTTTAAAGACAACAAAAGTTTACAGACACTTCATTAAAATAGCGTCCATCCCCAGCAGGGCTTTATCTTTCAGACGAAAAATGGCAAAATCTGAGTAAACCCATGTAATCTAGTTTTATTGATTCTCATACAACAGCATGCTAACAGTGTATTTATCAACACAGTCACCAGAAGAAAATTACTAAATATCAGATGGTCTATTAAGGAGTAATACACTATTGTCTAAGTCTGGCGAATCAGAGCACTTGAAGTGGAGAAATACCTAATGCATGCCAATACTCTGCCAAAAGCAGGACAAGCTCACCATTTACTGTTGGTTAACTGCCACCCTGAATTAAAACACTGCTTGTCTCTAGGGCTTACCTTTCTTTGGCAATGGACAACCACAATGCAGAACAGCAATGGGGAAGAGCTAAGGGAGAAAAGAAGGAAGGAAAAGAAGTGGAAGCAACAAAAATCTCATCAATTCCTCAAGTTCACAGCTGTTTTTCATTAATATTTTTCATTAAGTAATACAACACCAATACTTACTAATGAGTTCTAAAACATATATATTGTAGCCAACCAGACTCCCACACATTAAATGATTCACTATTTCAGATGTGAAAAACGAACAGCTTAACAAAATGCTCTCAGGGTTTCGTACGCTTCTTGAAAAGTCCTTTGTGCCTAGGCATTTCCTAAAACCTCCATCGAAGACAGGGCTCAAAATAATTGCACATGTACCAGTATTAGACACCAAAACATTCTGGCAACATAATTGGACAATGCTGAGGCTCCGGTTACTTCTTCACTCTCCTACACAGACAGAAGGCACTTGAAGACATCTGATTGTAAAAAAAAAAGTGAAGAAACCCAAAGGCAATACACAAAGATGAAGAAAAGAAATAAGAGTAATGAATTTTCAACGAAGTATTCACATCGCTACTCTTCATTGGTAAGCTTGCAATAAAAACCAAGGACATTCAGTATCAAAAGGAAAGCAAATAAAAGGATACACGGGAACCTTCTCAGCTTACTGTAGCTTTGAAAACAGAGCAATGAAAGCATGTCTCAGTATAGACACTTGGATTTCCCAATTTAGAAGGAGAAGCAGCTCAATATTAGAAATTCACTTTCATCTAAAATAAGGAACATTTATCACATGCTTTCCAAATACACACATTTTTGCTGCATCATTAAAATACATTTACAGAGTTGGACAACTGCACACACTACCAAGAAAACTACTTGGTCATTTGTTCAGTTGTTTGCTGAACTTCACGGGAGCAGCTCAGTTAGAAGATAAATGGAGTATAGAAAACAACAGATCTCTGGATTCTGTGGACTGCTTGGAGTTACAAGTAGATAAAATGGAGAGGTCAGGAACCATCGTGACAACTTCAGTTTAACTAAGCAGAATTCAAAGACCAATAAGATAAAACAGTATATTTCAAGTGAAAACATTCTCTGCTTTTGAACTATTTGTATAGAATTGAAACAGAGTAGTTAACAGTAGTAAGAAATTAATAAATGTGGTTGCAAAATTTCTAAAGCCAAAGTTTCATTTAAAGTTGATATCTCTAGTGGTTGTATGTTTTACAGCTTTTCATTTCTCTCCATAGCTGTAGTTTTAGTAAGCAATTTTCCACAATTGACTTTCAGTTATGAGATGTATCAAAAACAACCATCAGCTTGGGATCATAATGAAAGAAACCCCCAATGGTGATGTGGATGACAGGGGAGCAGTAGCCAGCAAACGTAAGATATGCCCCTGTGGAATGCTTATGAGATAGGTACTTCATCTGACTGTGCTCTTCCTTCCACCTTTATCCATATGCTCTGTAAGCACTCTGATGCTTTTTCTCATTACAGTCACAGTTGGGCCTCAGTGCTTTAAAAATATATATATATATTATATATATATATATACACACACACACACATATCTATGTATATATCTGTACTCCAATAGTCAGTGGTATGTGCAGAACAAGTTCTCAAAACACAATTGGCATTTCAGAAAAAAAAATCCAGGGAAGGAGAGTTGCCTCCAACTTCCAAGAAACAACAATGTTTATGTAACATAGACAATTGCTTACAAAGTAAAAGAAGTTATTTTTAACTCTTTAGCTTAGTGGCTGCACTTGAGGGAGGCTCCCATTTCCTTTCTTCATCTAGCTACTATTTCCTTTTCCCTCCGCTGCTTTTACAAAGAATCTGGGCTTGCAGCTGGCAACAACCCATTGCAAAAGCTGAATACTGCTTGAAAACCAACTTCTGCCTTAAAGGGCAGCAGTCAACTTTACTTTTGAATGCATCTATTTCTGTTCCACACAGAAATAGCAATCTTGAATTAGGGAAGGCCTGAACAAGAACCAGCAGGCCAGTCAGGAGATACAGACTTACACTGCCGCTGCTCCCACCAGTACGTACAAAGGAGGCACAGAACTCGCACAAATGTTCCTGCCATTTGCTTAAGCATTGCTACTTGGTGTGATCTCTTACACTTGAGACAAGTTAACTCAAGCATGGGAATCTGTAAGCACCGTCATATACAAGTCATAAGCACTGCGACTTATCAGCTCTTGATGATCAAAATCAAATATTTTGCCCATCACGAAAGAGGAATCTAAAAGCTTTTCTCTGGGAATATCATTGCTAGAAACCTAGTTGATTCTGACCATTTATTTTAGTGTTAGTAAATTTTATTATCATGAACTAAAACAAATCTTCCTCACTTCTGAACAGAACTGGGTAAATGCTAGTGTATGGCAGGTATGGAGGGGAGAAAGAATGCCTTTGGAATTCTATCTTTGTCTTCAAACAAAGACTTTTGAAATGAAGAGGGTCTTTGTATTCACATTTGTGTACATTTGGTGAACAGAAACCGGAAGGATAGGAAGGGCAGAGCAAGCAAAGGCTACTCCAGTTCTAAGCTAGCTTCCAAATCTTGATCTCATCAGTCTTACACAATGCAAACATGAAGACAAAGATGAGAACTCAAAATGATTTTAGCAGAACTACAAAGGAAAGGTATCTGGTGCCATTTCCATCTGCCACCTCATTCAGGAGTAGACCATCTCCAAAACAGGATGATTATGCTCTTTTCTGGAACTGTCACCCTATTTCTCCCATACATTTAGTAGTTAAAAACACTTTTTTTTTTTTTCCACATATAGTGGAAAAAATAAACTATCAGCTTGCCTTTCAAGTATCCTTGAATATTCTGATTAATTCACTACAGGAGAGATTGTTAGGAATTCTATGGCATAGAACCCCTAAACTTCCTAATGATCTGAAGAGCCCTTCAAAAAATTTTATCCCAGCTGGCTCCCTCCCTTCCCCTGCAATCCTAACCTAAGCTTCACGTGATTCTTATGAAATCATTACTTAAATATATGCATCTGAGAGCACGTCCTCAGTTACTTACTCAAGCACATGCACCTTTAAAATAAGTTCAGTAGATGTGCCACCTCTCAAGAGATAGGAGCCAAGTTAACTTAGGGAACAACTGTCCTACGCTGCCTCTCACCTACCTTCTTTTCTGCGGATCACCCCACCACATTTCCCCTGAACAAATGATACATTCACAGAGGATCTGTTATCTGTGTTATCTGCTAATCAACATTCTCGTAGTTTCCGCTCTGCAAGATAATAAAAGAAGACAGGGAAAAAGAATGAACCACTTTTAGAAAGCATACCAGAAGAGTCAAGGAAGCTAAGCATTCCTTAAGGGAAGAATAAACTTCAGTCTTTTGCACTTCCTTTATGCATCCCTGTTGACCTGAGCACTTATCAAAGATCTCTTTTTAGTAACATGATACAGCTCGTTTCTTTTCATTACAGCAAAGAAACTCATAAAACAGCAACGTTCAAGTTTTAAAATGTTTTTCAAAATAATCGAAATAAGGGGAATAAGTGAAAATGAAGAAGGGAGAATACCAGGGAAGAAGCACGCGTAAAGAATCACCTCCAAACTGGGGGAAATAGCATCCGTGGGTAAGAGACAAGCAAGGTCTACAACCACAAGAGTTTAATTCTCTGCAGGAACCTAAAATTACTCCTTTTCCCACCAAATGAGGCAGAGATCCCATAGAGAAAAACATTTCATAGCATGTATCACAGTTACACATCATGCAACTGAATTAAGGCTAGACAGATAGTTCTAATAAATACTTCTTTATGATTGAGCTCATGTTTGTTTTTAAAGCGCCACTTCTACGTAATTAAGCCTATGCTACTGAAAACAAACTATAGAGTGATGTTTTTCCTCTTCTAAATACAGTATTTACCACTCCCCTTCCTTAAGTGCTACACTTGCACCTTAAATTGCAGGGGAATTATATCCACCTTTGTTCCAGCAAAACAATTGACAAGGGAGAACAAACAATACACTCCACGCCAGATAAGATAGAACATTAAATTCCAGTGGGTATTTGCAGTATATCAAGTATTCTGCAGCAACTTTGCACGTGCACACCTGCAACATCTTTCACATACTACAAATTATGTGTGCACAGAGCTGATCAAACAAAGCATTTGGCAAATTATTTTGCTTCCATCTTAACTGATCCCATTCCTCGACATCTCTTTGCTCACAAACTCTTAACGTTTGTTCTCAGACTGACAAGGTGAATCCCGCAGCTCATGCCTCCTTGGTTATCATACAATGGCTTGGGTTGGAAGGGACCTCAAGGATCATGAAGCTCCAACCGCCCTGCAGCAGGCAGGGCCACCTACCTCCATATCTAACACAAGATCAGGGGCATCTGCTGCTCACTGGATGTCTTCATATCACCAAGAAAACTGGACAATGCCTTTCCACACTTTCCTCATAGCTCCACAATGTTCCCTTCCCAAGAGTCCTCCCCAGTGATGGTAGGTGCTACAGAGGAGTCAAGTTAACAAGTCCAGCAGAACTAATTAAGCTAGGTTCAGCTCTGTGCTGCATCACATCTTACCTCCCAGTTTTGATATGCCTTAGAAGTATACATGTATCCTATTAAAAAAGCCATTTCCTTAGAAACCTTGCTATAAAAAGTCAAAGTTCACTCTACTACTCTTCAATTACAGGAGGGAAATGAATCTCTAATACTGTTTCCTAATACCTTTTGCTATAAAATTGTACCGTGAACTTCCTGCCACCCCAACTAGATATCAACCTTTCCTTTCAATCGAATATAATTAACTCTACAGCACTTCATTAAATCACCTCTTGCAAAAACCACCAGCTCTATGAAATGGCAAGAAACCAATGGTTTGCAATCCAAATAGCATCTTTTCAAGTCAAGATCCTTAAGTATAGAAAGAATACTTCTGGTGATCACACTGAACTCTTGCCTTTCCACATACCCACCATCGCACATTCTTTAGCTGCAAGGTCACTTTTTTTAAGGTTATTACTTTTCCTTGTTTGGTACAGAATGAATGATGCTCTCATGCCTGTCTAGACTGAAACTCAATGGAATGCAGTTACCTCTCTCTGCACCTCATATTCCCACACCTCAACAGAAGTGAAGCAAGCTCTGGTGTTATCAATTAAATGCTGCAACTAACAGCTTTATGTAATTGCCACAAAGGAATTTACTATCAGATTCCATTGCATACCTCACTCTCATTTCTTATTTATGTACTTCAGCTCAAAGTGATAACTATTTGCACGTGGCATTCCTAAATTGTTTAGAACTATTTAGTTGCAATGTAGCAACATCAGTAACATAAAGGTACGTACACTATATGCTCATTCTATCCACCTTAAAAATACAAACAAACAAACACTGGGGGCAGGGAAGGGTGGGCAAATTTAGGAAAACGGTATCAAAATCCAAGGACCTTGTCTGGAATAACGCTGTTAAACCTCCAGTTAGAACTCATGCCTGGTTTTATCTGGAGAAGCAAGGATACTGCAATAGCTTCACTTCTCAGAGTTTCCTAATAGCTGCACTAAAATGCCTGGTCTCCAAAACTTCTTTCAAGTCCAAAGGACTAGCGGCAAATATAACTGAGGAAAGTATTTAGTGCAACCCTGAAAAAGTGGGTGGGATTAACTCAGCATCTTCAGCATCCGAAAACATAAATTAATGTTTCTGAACTGCACTGTCCCAGAGTGATTCTGGTTATAAGCAGTAACACCAAAATGTCCAAAAAAAAAAAAAAAAAAAGTTGAAAGGTTCTTAACTGACATCACTAAAGCATAAAAAAGAGCAACTTATATCTCAATCTCTGAGTAAATGTACAACTCAGACACAGATTTTCATTTTTCCTTCAGTAATGAGATCCAGCAGACAAGCTGGCTAATTCAGTAAAAGGTCAGTATTTCTTATCTTAGCTAGCTTAAATTAGGGGCCTTGCTAAAGGTTGACACTGTTTGATTTGTATTTTGCATCATATGTGTGAATATATTGCCAGAAGACTGGTGGATCTAATTCAGTATCTCTTGTAATGCATTCCCTCTGATAGCTTCATTGAAGCATCTCCTGCTCAGAATATGCTTGCAAGTCCCATATATCCATAACAAGAAGTGCCTTAATATCTTAGCACCCCACTGCTTTTTTTTGTTTCTGCACACAGGGAAGGGAGGAGAATATATCTGTGCATTCTCAATGTGCAATGTGTAATGATACATTTTTGTATCATTATTTCTATTTTGCGCATCTCATTTTTAAAATTCATTTACTATGTTGTGTCATATTTGGATTCCATATTCCTGTGCCCAAAGGCTACATCTTCAACTTTAAGTGGCATCATACAGTCTGCATCCAGGTAAACGAAACAACAACCAGAATTCTCTTTATTTTGCACAAAAACATTCTACACCACTACTCCTTACAATAGGGGAAGCTAAATTTGCTGACAGCTTCAATAGCAGAACTGCTTCTCTGACAGGAAACAACAGGAGCGAAGAAAGTCTACTCCTCACCTGAGTTATTTCTACATTTGTACAGAACAGATGAAGGAATAAAAACATTTCGTGTGAGATTTTAATGATTAACTAATGTAAACAATCATGGCCAAATAATTGCGCTCAGCAGCAACATCATTAACTACTGCAAACTAAATTTCACTAAAATTTAATTAAGCCAGATTCATCTTCAAAGTAAAAGAGAGATTACTTAACTGATCCTGGTAACAAACTTGGATGCAATTATTCAGTGTGAAGTTTACCAGTCAGTCACACAAAACCAGCTGTTTTTAAGGAGTTTTTGGAAATCAGCAATATCAAGCAAACAGCTGATTTGCTAATATTAAAATACTAGTTTTGAGTGGAGAAGCGGATTGGAAATTTGATAGCATGTGGAGTACTTAAGAACATACATACACGTACATAAACACACACATTTGCATATTCACGGCGTACAGGGAGTACACACACCATCAGCAATTCTTACGCGCCGTACAGGAAAAGTTTACAGAGAGACTCAAATACTGCCGCAGGGCATCAGAAATAATTTCCCCCAAGTTAAGAGGAATTAAACTGTTTTCTCATCTTTTTCACTTGAGATTCATGGACTCTCATCCCAGCCCCTGAAGCACAGAGCACTGGAACACGTTCTTCCACTTCTCAGCTGCCTCCTGCTGAAGTCCCAGCAGCGAGCGCTGCGAGGCAGGCGCGTGTGCGCAGCAGCAGGCCTTTGGCTCCCGCTTCAGATGGCAGCCCTGAGCATGTAGGTCTATTTCAATCATGGCAGCTGCTCCAGCTACAGATCCCTGGCCTAGGCAATTACTGCTAGAAATAAAGAAAAAATTTTAAACATGCAAGCATAAGAAACCCACGCTGTGATGGCATCTAGACAAGCTTCATTACAGGGTTCCTTTTATCCTTCTCTGTAACTAGAATTATTTTAATACGGAAAGATTGCTCCTGGTCTAAGCGCCTGCTTTGCATACATATGGAGGTGCTACAATGGAACTAAAGTGATACTTGCTACAGTTCTCTTGGTACAATCTTAGCTTTCCTCAGCTTACAAATACTGGCTCTACCAATCTTTCAAGTCTCAGCTGAATATAATTAAAATTTATATTTGAGAACCAGTAATGGTGAATAAATAACCTTCACGTAAGAAGGTCCCTTGTCTGCAAATAAGTACAGAAAAGTTACTTCTGGGGTTCAGGTTTAAATAAATGACTGGCAAGGCTCACTGCATAGGGTATGAGCTCCAGATACATGCTAGGCCTGTACCAAGATCCTCACAAGTTAGAAGTTATGAGGACACAAGATCTCCCAAACCAATATACCTAAAAGAAAAAAACTTGACTCATAAAAAGAAGATTTTGTAAGTATCTAAAACAATATACTCTCTAAATTTGGAGTTATTTAATACATTCATTAATAAATAAAACAGCTTGTACAATAACATGACCAGCTATTTTTTCTGGAAAATCTTGGAAATTCTTGGAAAATCTAATTAAGGTTCCATAGTGCTCCAAGAGTTTTGTTCCAAGTATCCAGATCCATGCTGCTTTGGTGGCACAAATAGAAAGTTTTATTTTTAAGAGAAACAAAGTCAAACAGAGGGAGTCTGATAAAGCAAAAGCAGCAGAGCATGTCCAGTCACTCCTCTGGTAACTGAACCGTGCCAAGGCAGCTCAGGCCAGGTGAACCTGACCTTTGTGACAAGCAGACAGAAGTTCACTCAAGGCCAAGAATGAGCAGCTTCTCAGGTGACATTGCCACACTACTAATCCCCAACACCGTGATATCAATTGAGTGCTGCATTCTCTAATATTTAACTTAATGAACCCAATTAATATATATGAACTATGATTATACTTTCAGTCATCTCAAAAAAAAAAAAACAAACAACTTGCATCTTTAAATAGAATAAGCATATATGAATAGAGAGAATAAATGCAATACCAGCTTTCAGCTCAATGCACCAGCAATTTGCTAGCATCATGTAGCTCACTTGACCAGGACATGTCAGTACCCCGGAGCAAAGGTTCATGGTACCAATGGTTTTGTCACCGCCTGCCATTTACTCCAATCATGCAAGTCACAGTAAATGCCTTACAAGTATGTCTACTTAACATAAATAATACAACTATTTTTCATGCTCTTCACAGATACAAGCAAGTATAATACATAACAAAAGCATTCAGAGGGTCCACAGGAAAAATACATTACAGTAACATTGACAATATGTCATAATAAGAAATTGTAATACATTTAATGTGTGGGATGTCTGAAACAAAGGTTCTGTATACACAGGACCGTATACACAGGATAACCAGATCTAGTTCTAAAAGGGTGAAGAACAATGCACGCAATAAACTGCAAGTTACTCACACACACCATGAGCTCATAAATGGATGACAATCATGCAGTAAAGTGATTTGGGCATTGTTTTGGAAGTCTAGTTCAAGTGCTGAGTACACAATGTCCCAAACACAACTCGTTCTGCTAGCTGTAGACCGAAGACATCTAACTTCTAAAAACATGCCCTTTCTTCCACGTTTCTTACCCAACACACCCCTCCCACAGAAGTGATTGCCAGCTGCCCCTCAGCTCTCCTGTGGCACCCCAAGGGAAGCCCAAACGTGCAGCGACTGCTCCAGAGCAGAGCACACACTGCCAGGTGTGCAGCATCCCTGTGCTGTGCTGGGCATCCAATTTTAAGCAAACAGACTTGCAGGGGCTCAGTTCTGCCCAACCTCTCCCTTGGGAAAGCTCTACCTTGGAATTCTTTCCTCAATTCAGTCCCTAATTTTTGTGAAAGCAGGAGTAAATTAATCTCTTGAGAGATTATTAGCATCTTTCACATACGGTTGAAATTGGTCAGCAGATTCGGAAGTTACTGATGGAAATAGGGACTGCAGATGGCAGTGACATGAAAAGGAGTCTTCTGTGCCTGCGTTCCCAGTTTTTCCCTCCCTGCCTCACAGAGAAATAAGAGACAAAAGAAAAATACAGAGTACTGAGAGATGTAGAGCATGGACACCTTCACAACCCAAACACAACATACGATTTGCTACAAACCCAAGGAGGCAATGAACAAAACAGAAAGCCCCCAGTGACTTGGAACAAAACGCCATCACCTCCCAGACACCTTGTGGTTTCCAAGCTTATGAGGTTGACGGAAAGGTAAGAGGGTAAAGACATCATCTAAATGACTAGGTCTCACTCATTCTCTCAACAGCCACCACAAGCCTTCAAAACTGCTACCTAAATCTATGCTTTCTTTCCCTCTCCCCAGGGCAAAAACTTCTTCCCCTACACAACTGCAGGCATGCACTCTCCGAGCAAGTTTGAGAAATGCAAGGCATCTCTGTCCGATACACCTTAGCTCTCATCAGTTGCAAAACAAATTCAGCCCTTCATCCTTTCAAACCTTTGCAGCCCTGTCACCTGCTCCTTCCATTCACTCACACCGACTGACCTCCCTAAGCAGATCCCACCACTGCTCAGCCCAGCTCCCAGCTCTGCAGGCCATGAGAATTAACTCTGAGACACTACACTTGGACATATGAGCAACTTAGCAGGTCTCTGCTGTTCTCTGGCGATTGATTGCCTGTGTGTGTACAGCATGCTGTAGGTTCAGATGCATCACCGCATTAATTGAGGCCTATCTTAAACAATCTTGTATCAGAGCGGGGAAGGGGCATTACAAAATACATGGTAACTAAATACTGTAACAGGACAGGCTGTGCAATCCCTCTTCACCGAAGAGGTTAGACAAACACTATCTATACTAACGCATCCAGACCATGTAGGATACAGGAGTCGCTTCCAGCCTTACACTTCTGTGGGCTCATTTCAAAGGCATAAAAAACAACTAAACCATATTCAGTACTCAAAGTGTTCTTCTATTGCATTATTTTTCAATTGAAAATGAAGCAGTTAGTAGTATCACCAAGTCCACAAGCTTAAAATTAACACAACTACATGCAAGCTACACACAGATTCCTGTCCTACCCAATGCACAGCATCATCAGGACTGTTTTATTCAGACATAAACATTCTGTCCTGAATGGAACTTTGTGCCCTGCTTACGCACAGTCTGCTGAGAAAATGAAAGCACACGTTCATGGCATGGCCGGACTTTGAGCCCAAACACAATATAACTCCTGCGACAGGAAACCATGCAGTCTGTTGTGGGAATAAAGCATTTGTGAAGAACCCAACAGATCACCTTTCTCTTCCCTCTGGTGAGAAATGTAAGGGAAGGTAACATCTGCCAAGAAGACTATGACACTGACTATAGAGACTGCTGACAAATATGTAACGAGATACGAAAAAGCAAGTGGGACAACATCATTAAAAAAAAATCATTTGCTGATTTTTAAGAGAAGTTTGCAATATGTGCTAAAGAGGTCATCAGAACAGCCGCTTCATCGTGAGAGTACTTCTTACAGGAAATACTTCCATCTTTGTCCCTGGTGAAATAAGGCTTGCCCTCCTGCATCAGAGAAGAACAGGCAGACAATTCAGCCAGCGTTTACACATGGCTCCTTTCAGGGTAAAGCACCCATACTGAAGCATCTGTGTAATGGTTCAGGGCTTGAAATTTGGGCTCCTGAGCAATCTGGCCAGTGTATCTCCCATTTCCTTACAGGATACGCCTACACGGTACAGAAATACCCAGGTTTGATCAGGAACTGGAGGCAGCGTAGCTGAAATATCCAAGAGGTTCATGTAGGCTGATTTGCCTAATGAAAAAAGGCTCTTCTCAGAGGGGTGAAGCGGTTCATGCACGATTCCACACTTGCACAGCCACACAACTGGAGAGTTAATGAAGCCCTAGTCTGACACACAGGCTGTGCTTGTGTGCCTCCATCATGCACACTACCTGTGTCCTTCACATTGACAGCCCATGTCCAGCTGCTCTGCTAGGACTTCTGAGAAAGCTCCCAAACCAAACAGAAAAGTAAATAAGATTTTTAGATTACAACTGACTGAGCCATTAATGATGGGTATAGCTCTAGTCAAGAAGTAGACACTGAAGAACAGATAGATTTAAGAAAATTGTTTAATATGCAAGATAAGTCAGTTACTAATTCAAAACACTGATAAAGTAACCGAGTTGAATGGCCAGAAGGAGTTCTTTCTTCATGTCACACAATTCATATTTCAAACAAATTATGCTGAGACACTACAGTAGCTCCAACTGGCAAGACAGAACAGGATAAAAAAGCTTCGGTTCACTCGTTTTAATTAATAATTAAAACAATCATCTGGGGAAAGAAAAAACCGCCCCTTCAATCTCTCTGCGATTCTTTTCGCTCTGAAAATCTTGCAGCCCTGCTGATCCACACACATACAGGCGCAAGGGAAAGACCCCCAAAGATAAAAAGACATTCTACTTGCTTTAATTCTTACTTCATGTTTTCCACAAGTCATTTACACATTAGACAAAGGAATGCTGTCTACTGAGAAAATGTAGAAAGAAGGAATAGTGGTTCAGTATTGTGTATCACATAAGGCAAGCAAATGAAACAAGATTAATATCTAGTTCATACAAACAGCCAAATGAAATTCTCCAGCACTACTGTGGAACAGTTCAAAGGTTCACCAGCCACCTCTTAGGCACAACCCTCACAATTAATGCATCCAAATCCTCCTTAATATAAGAGAGCAGAAGTACGTCTCACAGCTCTAAACAAAAGATGTAGAAAGAGGCATTTCAAGTAACTTGATAAATGAAGAATAAAGTGGTGCAAACCTTTTTTTTTTTCCTCAACATACTTTAAAATCCCTCAATCTTTCATCTAGAACTAGTATAGGTAAAATGTACTCCTTTTTTAAGAGAATGGCTGTAGTGAAAAATATATAATCTAAATACAAAGCCACCAAGTACTTGTTAGGATCTGAATTTTACAGAGAAAGCCAGCAGCATTTTACTCTTAATAAAATCCAAAGGAAAAAAAAAGAGGCAAAGAACCCCACCTGAATCTAGTTCTTCATTATATGCTCATCTAGCAGAGTGAAGGAAGGACTACCACGCTAAGCTCAGGTCTTTACTGAGCTCTCCCATAGGAAATCTACATATTCTCAAGGCAGAAAGCTACAAACCCATTACAAACATACTTTCCCTCTGATGTCATGATTTTGCATTTATAAACACTCAGTTCCAAGTACTGCAGACATCCAGCACCCATCGACGATCGGAGGTACCAATTAATAAAGGGTTTCCAGGCCAGAACCAGCACCGTCATTGATGTGAGCATACAGTTCATACTCTGGGGGGAGGGGAAGAGAAGAAATAATGTTGGCTCTCTCATGAACATAAAAGGGCAGAATTACACATTAGTGTAGCTTCCCCATGTATAGACATTTTTTTCTTGAAATGCAGTGTAAACCTAAAATCAACCATTAGTTACTTTAAGTGAAGCTGCAATCATTTGTGTAATTGCTCTTACAGAGGGTTACAACCAAAGTTTGTAAAATGTGGATTGTTAAAATTTCATAATTAAGGAATAAATCACAATGGGAAAATGGGTCCCTATTCACAAACAGCCAAACAAGCCGGCATCATTAATACCCTCGTAAGGAGGCAAGACCAGAACTGAAACGTAGGAACAGTGTTACCAGGTCAGGACGGAGGCAGAACCGTGCGGACGGGCTCGCACCACACCTGCCCCAGCCCTGGGCCAGCCTCAGAGCCATGCTTGCTCCTTCACCGCCCTTCTTCCTCACCACGGCAAAGCAATGAGCAACCTGTCCAAGCGTTCGTGACAAGGGGGAGAAAATCCTGTCCTTCTTTTAATCGTTACTATTACATTTGAAAGGTTAGATAGTGGCACTCTTGATTCCTGCATGCTTTAAATACCAAGACTTTTGACCTTCAGAAGTCCCTTCTTCCTGAAGAAAAATCACTCCCAGGAAACTAACACAGACACTACAGAGATCAATCTAAAATAAGAACAGGTAGGGATGATACCAGTAACATCAGTTGTTTCACACCAATATCCTCCTGAAAGAGACCTCTTAAGAAGACAAAGCAAAGAAATCTGGGGCTGTCCAGTCAGAGCAATGAACCAACTGCCTATCCACCATGATTTTCTTACAAGGAAGGATTCATTAGCGACCTACACACAGACTACTGAAACAGCACTAGAAGCACCTAGCCCTGCAAAATTAGATTCTGATCAGTAAAATGACAGGAAAGTTGTAGGAGTCTCCCAGAACTGCTGGGAAATACAGACAGTATCGGTTCTGTGGGCACTGATATTGGTGCCTACTGACGGCGGAAGCACTCGAGGAGCTCCAACGTGCTCAGCTGTCACCAGGACAGAGCCAAAAGTGGGAGACCAATGCACCTCTCTTCCAATATCGGGACCAAACATCTCAGGCATCAAACATGAAGCTTCCAAGCAAAGTTAAAAATAGGTCCAAGTGCCCAAAAATATGGCTAAGGACAGCCTTACAATCTAAGCTTCCACCTCCTTGTTTAAAACGAGTCCTCTTCAAGACCTTCCAGCGTTCCTCATCAGCGCTTTGTGCTGCTGGCCTACAACACCGAGCGACAATAGGAGTAGCCAGTTTGCTTCAGATCGCCCCCAGGAAACAAACGTACCTTACCATCGGTCTGTCATAGGGCTGCAGCACACGCTCCAGGCCCTAAGAGCACGGATGCCGATAAAATTAAAAATGGCTGTGCCCAGAGATCCCACAGCACAACCGGCACAGCTCTGCCAGCGATTAAAATATATATTAAAAACGCTCGCATTACCTTTCCGAGGGCGCGGCATGCAAAACGAGATTATTTCAAATTTGGAAAAATACCGAAGCGAGAAGCCGAGAGAAGCGGAGCTGCACAAAACACGCACCCTGACTGCGGATGGCTCATTTACACAATAAAGCAGATTCACGCCGCCGGCCGCCCCGACGCGCGGCCCTCCCCGGGCGCCCGGCACGGAGTCCGCACGGAGCCGCCGTCGGACCGCGCCCCACCGTGCCCAAACGCCGTGCCCGGTACTTACCGGCCGCAGCGCCGGGCTGCGGGGCAGCGGCGGCAAGCAGGAGCACCAGCACGAGGTGCTGCAGCGAGGCCGTCATCCTGGGGGCGCGGGGGTCGAGGTGGGGTGGGAAATAAAGACACCGACGAGAGGGATTTCCTCCGTTTTCCGGCGGCCGCGGCGAGCTCTCCGCTCACGATACGGTCTGCGAAGGCGGACGGCAGGTGAGGGGCGCCGGCTCTGCTGCTACTCCCTCGCGGCGGCCCGCCCGCATGGCTCCGCGGCGCCGGGGAGGACGCCGGCCGCTGCCGCCGAGCCCGGGCGCGTCGCCCCGCTCCGGGAAAGGCGTCGTGCCGCGGCCCGCCTCGGGAACGCGCTTATTTCCCACGCAGCTTCACGATATCGAAGAAGCAGCCGGGTTGGGAAGGAAACATATCCAGACGGGAGGCGGCGGCTGCGGCAGCTGTCACTCACGGCAGCCCCTCACGCTGCCCGGCTCTGAGGGCTGGGGGCAGAGCCGGCCGCCGCCCGGCGGAGGGCCCCGCCGCCTTCACGCGCCCGCGGACGCTCCGCGGCGAGGTGAGACTCGGTGCGCTCTCTGCGCGGGGGCTACGGCCGCCCCCCGGCCCATCCGCCCGCCGCCAGCCGGCTCCGCAGCCCGGCCCCCGCGACGACGCCACCCCCGGCCGCCCTGACAGAGGTGGGGCGCGGGGCGGCGGGAGCGAGGCCCCTCCTCGGCGGCCCCGGCGCCCGGCCGCGTTCCGCGGAGGTTCTTCCCCCGCGCCGGAGAACGGCGCTCCTCCTCCTCTTCCTTCTCCTCAGCTCTCCGCGAGCCGCTTCAGCGCCTGCCCGGCCAGCCTCTCTCAGCTGCCAGCGGAGCCGGGCGCAGTTGTGCCCGCGGGGCGGGGAGCGGCTCTGTCCCTCCGCGCCGCCAGCGCCTTCCCCGACGCCGGGCTGGCCGGCGAGGGGCGGTTCCGCGCCGCCTCCTTCCCGTGCCCTCCACCGGCCGAGGGCTGCAGAGTCCCCCGCCCCTCCGCGGCTCGCGCCCCCTCCCGCCCGCCGACACCAACAGCCGCGCCTCGCGCCAGACACAAAAGGGAGTCGCTCCAACCGCCGGCGCGGGGCGCCGCGCACCACCCCTCGCGCCCCGCCCCCGCCGCGCCCCTGACCATAGAGGCGGGCCTCCGGGAAGGTAAAGAGGGGCACCGCCGCGAGGAGGGGCGGTGCTGTGCGCGCGGGCCGTTGGGGGCTCCGCCATGTTGGGGGGGGGATCCGAGGATCTTCTGCTGTCTCTGCCATCTGCTTTGAACCTCACGTTTTTCCTTTAACAGACGCTCACGGATCTGCCCCGTCCCCCACTTCGAGCCCTGCCGCGGTCCCCGCTGAGCTCCAGCAGCGCGGTGGTACCCAAGTCAAATGTGCCCCGCTCACACCTGGAAAAACCATTATCTGCTGCTTAAATTAAAGAGATTTTGTATTTTCAAAACAAAGATTGAAAAGTCAATCTGATGAGCTGTTGGTATGCTTTAACCTTTGCTACATGACACAGAACTGAAGAGATTAAAATTAAGGCCAGCAGCTGACTGGAAGGCTGATGTTCTGGCCCAGCGAGGCTCTTCCAAACAAGTTTTACCGGGTACAGGTTAGAAAAAGGTTCTTAAAAACATTCTGCGTGCAGAGGGTGCCTTCCTAGCCCTGCTTCACCAGTGGGTAATCATGGGAGATACTTCCCTGTGCCTGCACTTCTATGCCAGCTTCAATAATGAGGGAACTAGGGAGAAATGCGTTCAAAAACCCAATTCCGCAACTCCCGATATTAAATACTCCTCCATAAAATGACAGAGTTGCAAATCAGAGAGAGGTTTTCAATGATAATGAAGAGCCTCTGCATTACTTCATTGCTTCCACAAGCCGTAACAGGTGAAACAGATTTGAACTGATTCTTGCATCATCAAGAGACATTAAATTCTAATAGGATTTTTATTGTTGTAATGCGTAGGCCAGAAACAGGGTTTGATGTCCCTAAGGTCAAGTTCAGATTGTGGGGCTGGTAATTACAAGACTGTTTTCAAAGTTTGTTACAGTATTTTTACTTCCAATCTATGCAGATCTAACATGGTGTTGGTGAGAGACAATGAAATATAGAATCTCAGACTGTAATTTGTATTGCCACTTACCAATATTACAGCCACACGTACACCATATCTTTCCTGTTAGTTGTGGAATGTGAACTGACATGAAATAATCCTGAGAAGAAAAAAAAAATAACATACAATAGTTTTACCTCTAAGAGAGGGGGGGAAAAAAAAAAGCAAACCAACACTGAATATTCTTTGTGGGCCTCAAATCCATTGTTCTTTTCTGTTTTAGTGAAGTCTAACTGCTCAAAATGTTTCCTACCCAGCTGCACCTACCAATAAAATAAGCAGGAGCTGCTTTGCTCACAGAAAACAAGAACCTAACTGTGTGGGCTGCACAGCACTTTCACTGTTTAGATGGTAAAAGAAAATTACGGTAATTATGACATATATCAAAACCTGCTCAGCCTGAAGTAAATGACAGAAGTCCTGCTTGTGTTAATGGTTCCAGTCTTGGCTCATTAGCTAACATTAGGAGTTCTCCACAAGGATTCATATAAAACAGATATTCTGACTTAAAACACTTTCATTCTTGCATCAAAATGGATTGGATTTTTGTTGGTTTCCTTTCCTTTTTTTTTTTTTTTTTTCCTAGAAAGAAGAAACAAGACTCATGCTGTTTTTAATACTACTATGCCCTCATAGTTTCACAAATACCCAGGCCATGTTCCAGCAGACACCCTTGCGAAGGCCACAGAGGCCTGCAAAACGCCCCCCGAGGCTGTGGAGATGCTTCACCTGAGCTTGTATCAGGACCTTGGACTAACCTCCTGGACACGCATTCCCAGCAGTTTGCAAGAGTTTGTCCTCCTTCCCTGCCCCATTTTGAATTCTGCAGAAGCCTTGAGCAGGGGCCAGTCCCTTCTAGTCCAGTGGGGCTGGCAGGGTGTGAAGCCCCTGGCACCGCAGCCATGCCGTGCTGCAGGGCTGAGGAGGGGCTGGCCCCGCTCCACCACACAGATGCAGGAAGCAATCACAGCTGCCCAAGCACAGGAGCAGCTTCCTTTTCCCACGGTGGTGGAAGGAAACCAGATCTGAACTGTCACTCGCAGACTCACTCATTGTTATGTGCTCGGACAAGGGCATATTTATCGTTCTTGCTGTGACATTGCTTTATCTGTTTAACTGTAAGCTAGAATTTCACCAGCATAATATTCAGCAATTTCAAATAAGACCAACGGGAAAGCATCCAGGACAACAAAGACCTGCAAAGCTGCAGCACTGTCTGTGATGTTGGTCCCAAAAAGGCTGGGGGAGAGATGAGAAAAAGCCTGTAAAACTTACCAAGATTTTAGAGGAAGATATTCTGCCTGAAGCACTGTATTTCCACCAGGAAAAACGTAGCTTGGTGAAACAACAGTATTGAATATAACTAAGAAATTACTGTTAAAAATAGAGAGAAAACAGATGCTCTTTTACAACTGTTGTTCACTGTTCTCACAGCCAGGCAAGGACAAGAATGAGGGTGGAAGCATTTGCAGAGCAGATGCAAGGACAGTGACAGAAGAGCCAAGGCACAGTGGCTGTAAGCTCCTCGTAGGTAGCCTAATGTGAAAGGAGCCCACAGCTGGGCATGTCTGCCTTGCCCTGGGGCGAGGAAGCTTTGAATGACACAGACCCTGGCGGGGCACCGAGGCTGCCCTTTATGCTATGCCTGTATTTAAGTGAGACACTGCAATGAGAAGTACAGCTGATACACATCTTGGGTATTTCCTGCTGTCCGCCACACTGATGCACATGCAAACATGGTGATGTCACTTGCAAATTCAACATTGCACATAAATGAGACAGAACGCGTCCTTGTTAGCAGCATCTCATGTGAATGCTGTGTGGTTTTTTTTATTACTAGGCATATGGAGATTTGTTTTCATGCTTCTAAGGGAATATTCCAATCAATGGAAAATAAAATGTACAAGGCATTAAGAAAACCAAAATGAACTACCAGACAATAGCATTAGCCCTATTTATTTTTAGACAGCGCAATTTTCAGGCACTTTAAAAGGATTTCTCAGGACGGGTTCACTGTTATCTAAGAGTTTTTCAGCACTGACGCCACACAACTGTTATCATTTGTTAGGACTCGGGGGACTGTTCTTTTAGACAGGGCCTTTCAAGAAGTCAACAAATCAGTTTAAAATAAGTCATAAATTATACTTGGCTGCCTGTCGGCTTGGCCAGAGCGTCCTCTCAGTGCTGTCGTGTTAAGGAAAGAGGACAACAACGTGGCCCAATGTTTAGCTTTTAGGGAATATTTTGTTCCCAATTTAAAAACAAAGTATCCCCACAGCATTGACTCTGATGACTAAACATATGCTAAAATAGTAATCAAGATGTTCACACTTTACTCCAAATAAATACACCCATTCTAAATCCTAAGTAATGCCCTCATAAATAATGGATTTGGTACGGGTTTCTGCTGCAAATGCCTGCCACTCATGGCTACATTAGGAAGCTGTCAGCGGGATCATCTCTCCAATCTCACCTCCTGTACCTGTATGTTGAGAGACCTGGTTCCTGATAGCCAAGATCCAAGCCTTACATAGCCCTCTAGATTATTAACACCCTGAACTGCAGCCAGAATGAACTGAAAAGACAATACTGTCTACTCACAGTCTGCTGAGTTAGCAGCTAAAGCTTCAGCCAATGCAGCCAAACAAGTAATCACATGCAGACACTGTTACCATTGGAAGCATTCAGGTACTTATTTTACACAGATTTTCCCATCAGTGTTAAATCTGAGGTGTCACACAGTGTCATTAATACACCCCCATGTGCTCAGTAGGAGTTAAAGGTCAGAATAGTGAGAGCAGCTGTGGGCACACAATGTGTAGAAAGAGAAATGGTGAATCCTCTGGTGATGTTAGCAGTCTGGCTCCTGAAGAACCTCTCTTTAGCACTGACGCGGTTCCTTTGCATGCTTTCCTTTACGTACCAGAGTTGCTCACATCACAGCTGAATTGGTTTCTGCTCCTTTTCCAGGGCTCAGCTTTATTTTGGGAAAATGGAGCGACATCCCCTCCACAAAAGAGGGACAGATAGACACCAAGCATCACAGCCCAAGTCTCACATACTTGAACAGAGAAAAGACTGACTGAAACCTCGGGCAAGTCCTTTGTGCTGGAAAGTCAATTCCTTTCTGTTCTTTCTGATGGGCAGGAAAAGCACTATCCATGGCAATCGACAACCAGTCTGGTCTGTCCTGCCAAGATCTGAGACTGATAAAGCCTCTCTAGCACCACAAACTAGAGCTTGCTCTCACTCTCACGATTGCACCAAGAACTTTAAAGAAATGGTAAATTGAATTCCTTGCCTCAGAGGGAATTTATTTCCCCTTTAGCCCAGTAAAATAATCTGTGCCAGACACTACTTTTGGCCTTTAGACTCATAAAAGGCTGTCTGACGGCTACTATGGCTTCCTTTTTCTGCGTCTCTGAAGCACAGAAAATAGCAATAACTGTCCAGCATTTGAGAAAAAACAAGTTTTTCTGCGTATGAGTTCGTAAGGCTTTTCAGTCCTGGATTTTTCTAACTCTTCTCCATCCCTTTGTAATCTACTGCAAGACAAACCATACTCTGCAATGAACTCA
Organism: Pavo muticus; assembly: GCA_016647715.1. Classification (NCBI taxonomy): domain Eukaryota; kingdom Metazoa; phylum Chordata; class Aves; order Galliformes; family Phasianidae; genus Pavo; species Pavo muticus. Next base: position 2,308,039 of record JACDJE010000003.1, read on the forward strand.
CCAAGGTCTTTGCCATCACCCTGTATCAGTAGATAAACTTTGTTTACCTTTCAACTGGAGATTTTTAATTAATTTAATACAAAAATGAATTGCACTGCTTTAGGGGCAGTCCCTGGAAATACGTATTTTGATCTTGATCTTCTTTTCTTGAATGCTGGCCTCACACTACCTGATCTGGGGAGTAACAAATGCTCTCCTTTGCACAGCACGTAATTGCTTTACAAAAGATGTAAGGTTCAAACCTGGAAGTGTAAGCAGGTGGGCATGGGACAGGTAAGCCTTCAGTGTTCGAGGAGGAGGATGTACGTTGTGGGATAGACACACAAATGTAATATTTTGTCTCTAGAAGGATTAGCACTGAAACAGTTAATAGACATTTTTATGTTTCATAATATGCAATATCTCACTATGATAATGAACTATCAGCCACGTTTGCAGCAGTCACTGTCTTGTTTTAGAGATAACACTGCTTAGTCTGTGGAGACATTATCTCTGTTTTGGGGGTGGCGGTGACAGAAACTTTTATGCTAGTTCTGAGAAATGCCTCCCACTTTGAATTACACCTTAAATCATACACTGAAGGCCCTTTACAGCTTGCCCAAATCCCTTAGTGTGCTCATCGCAAAATAAAATGGGAAACTGACTGCAGGGTGTTCATCAGTTTGAAACATAACTTACTTATTCATTAAAACCAACAATGGACTTAGTCAGAAACAGAGATACGAGGAGTCGTGTCAGAACCATCTTCTCATCCTTAGCAGGGGGTATGTCATTGCCACAGACTTGCAGGGCTTCATTCCTGAGAGCTACCTGCGCATTCTCACACTCGTGACAGGCGGCTGGGAGCAGCACTCACGGCATCTCCGACACTCTCCTCCTACTCCCACATTCCTGCTTTTATTTTTATTTTTTTAATTACTCACTACATGAGCTAGTTGATAGCACAAGGCCAGGTTGGCTTTCAGAGGCCAGCTCTTCCTTTTCATTCTCTGATTTCTCACAGACAGCTAGACCTAAAAGTATTTCTCTGACCTGCACAACGCTTCTAGCAGAAAGCTAACAAAAATGCCCCTTGAGAGCAAATGAGAACACCTGATGAAGCCTTGGTGGACATATACTCCCTCTGCCGTGGCAAGGGCCTGGAGAAAGCAGTGTGTGTGCCTGCTGCTGGTCATCCTTGAACACCAGTGCCAGCTTGACAAGCACCAGCCGTTCACCTAAAAGAGAAGAGTGACTAAAAAATACAGTCATTATTTACTGTTTAAAATGAGGTACTGTAATGGCAAACCAGCCTCACAATTTGGAAACGTTTTTACCTGTAAAGAACACACCTTCAGATCAAAAATCTGGGTCAATGTCTCTGCATGGCCTGGCTGCCTCTCACAGGTCTATTAGGAAAAATAAAACTCATCTGACTGCTTCTTCCGTCATTCCACACTTAAGAGAGCTGAAAACCTTGTATTTCCACGTGAGGAACAGCCTCCAGAGGTCATCTCCAGACCAAAATGAGCTGACCAACTCCTGCCTGTATGGCTGGAGAGCTCAGGCAGCCTTTGGACGCTACAAAACCTCTTCCTCTGCCTGCAATTTACAAGTAAAAGCACTCAGCATAAATGAGCACAAGGAGGCATAAGTGGGCAGGGACTGCTAAAGGAAAGATTTCTCTTTGTTTCTGTAGCAAAGAGTCTGTAATTTTTCCTACTCTTCTTCACTGAGTACAGTAAAACCTATGCCTAAGCAGGGTTTCCCCTCTTTTCTTTAAGTTTTATTTCACTTTCATATTCATTCACTTTTAGCCATCTTGACAACCTTAGAGGGGATGCATTCAGCATGAGGAGAAATAGTCCCTGTACCGCTCCCTCAGGAGCTGCCAGAGCTTCCACCTGCCCAAAGGTGCGGAAGGGTGAGGGGTGCAAAGCGAGAGCAGATAGAAGCACAGATGCCTCAAGCGAGCACTGAGCAAAAACGGGAAGGAAATCTGTGGGCAAGAGGGAGAGCAGCCTGGAGGAGGAAGGAGGAAGGGTTATGGGGATAAGCAATTCAAAATTTACATTTGTGGTTTTAACAAAAAGGGTGATACTAAATTCAGACTTCTGATATCTACAACCAAGCCTCTCAGTGGATGAGCATTTTGCCTGGAGGCAGCTATCTGCAAGGTAATGCAGCGGCTGCATGGTACTGGCTACACCAGGGGTACAAGTAGATGGGAGCAGAGCAGCAGGAAGAACCCCACAGGCCTGGAGAAGAGGTGGGTATCCCCAGACCTGCTCTGTCAATGCAGACAGAGGTGCTAGTTTGCCTGCCTAGCAGTGCTCCCATCTCTGTCCTGGCAGGGTGGTGTGTGAGGGGCTTTGCTGCTCCGCCATCAGGAACTGAAAGAGCATTAGCAAACACCTCAAACCTTCCAGAAGTTCCCAGATGTGGGCACGTTGCTGCTGCCAGCAAGGGCTAAAGATCAGTAGTGCAATGGCAGAGGGAGACGGGAGACAGAAACAGGTCGCTACAGAGACAGCTCCCCTCACAGTCCCTGTCAGGAACCCTTTGTCCTAACAAAGCCCCTAACCTAATGAAGATTTTGGGAGCACCGTCCCCTCTGCTCCTAGAAGTAGCACTTAGAGCTGTGTCTGATGCGAGGGTGCCCTGCCCTCAGACCCTACCAAGGGCCACAATCCCCAGGTGAGGCATAGATTTGAAGGCCACGCACTGCCATCAGCTGCCCAGCAAGGGGACAGCAGAGCAGCAGCAACAGCCTAGGGGTGACAGGGAAGCCCTGTCACCAGCCACAAGGTGTTCAGCCACAAGAGGAAAAAGCCCCACAGTTCCTCTGCACCCAGCCCCTCAGCTCCCCAAAGCCAGTCCTCAGTTTTACAGGAAGCACTATTCCCACATTACTTTCAACTCAGCCAAAAGCTGTAAAGCAAATTTCTCCTGCCCTCTGCTAGCATCCAGACCTCCCCTGTGTGTTTTGTCAATGAAATCTCACACCCCAATTCAGGAGATAACGGTGTTTGCTAAACACGCTCTGCCTCACTACCAGAAGAGCCCCTGACCTTGTCCTGTCTTTTTGCTGCTTGGCAAATCTTTATCAGCACTCACAGTGACCTCCAACCAGCTGTGCAGGAGCCTTTGGAACTAAACATGCACAAATAATTTCAGTGCGGTAGCGGCAGCTGCCCCTATCTCCTCCTGTGGTCTCTGCAGGCACAAGCAGTGAACACAGCCACTCACCCAGGGCCCCCACCCCTGGCAGGCTGAGGCCTCTCCCTGCAGCGTGCCACCAAAGTACCCCCACAGCCAAGTCTCCAGGCTGGTGCAGGCGCCTGCATTACCAAAGGCATCACGCTCACGAGATGGGGCCAGAAACAAGCAGGCCCCTGGACTGCTGGCTGCCGCCTGGAGCGCAGAAGGTCACAATTTAATGGTTGTTCCAAAATTAAGGGGAACAGAAGCTGCCTTGTGTATATCCAAACATACCGCCCGTCTCTCCAGCACCTCCAGCCTCCTTCCCCCCCCCCCCCCCCCCCCCCCCCCCCCCCCCCCCCCAGACTGAGGGGCTTCTGTGCTCCAGCACACAGAGGTCCGTGCCTGACCAAGTTCATTCAGCCCAACAGCAGCAGTGACCCACATTCAAAAAAATGAGGCTGTTGTGACTGCAGAACATTGAGGAAGCTGAGCGAAGCCGAGACCAGATGTGTGCTCTGCTTACTCCAAGTATTGCTCCAAGCAACGCCTCGCTTTGTTTTTAAACAAAACAAGAGGAGTGGATGAGCTGAACTCCTGTCACATGAGAGTTTCTCTGCCATTCCTCCACACTCCAGCTGAATGATGGGCTGGCACCTCCTGCAAGAGTCGCTATGAGGGGTGGCTGTGAAGGACAGGAGAGCGTGGGGCAAGGGCCATCCTCTTGCTCCAGTCCTGCTCTGCACAGCAACCTGCTGCCAGCAGGCATAGCTCATGATGGTTTCAGAAGAATGTTGCATGCCTGCAGCCTGCTTGATAGCTTGCTGGGAACAGAAGTGATTGCTCGACAACAATGATCCTTTACATTTACAGCAATCCTTTCATCAGGGATCTCAAAGCAGCGTGCCGGCAGAAGCAAGCCCAGCCTCATGCTGTGCCTGGGAGATAAGCACAGGATGGAAGAGGTTGAGTGCTTCAAAGCACATAGCAGCTCCACAGGATGCATGCGCATCATGCTGGATGCCATAACGCTGTGATGGAACCGTGAGGCTCAGATAAAGCTTCAAGGAGAGGAGAGAACACAGAGTTGAATGAGGACACAGAAGGAGTGCGTAGCAACAGGCTGCTACATGAACAGCAATAGGACCATCTCCTTTCAGTACGAAGAAAGGCCAGAGCACTGTGAGACCGCACTGGGCATTCCTCAGGCAGCTGACAGGCCACCACTGGTCACCAGTAGAGATGGGAGGCTTTATAACCATGCCAGCAAAAACAAGCTAGGGCCAGGGTCAAGGAACATGGGATCAGGCTCCGAGCTGTCAGCAGTTGTGTGCATACATCGCTGAAAACAGATGCAGTGCCAGGAAAGTCCAACTCCCATCGTGAAGAAAATAACTTCTAGACAATGAGAGAAACCAAAGCAACTGTGACTGCAAATTAGTGACTACATAAAGGCTTTTATCTTAAAGTTAGGGTATGTCAAATTCTGAAGTAGTTTCTTCTGCCAGAACACTCTCGAGACCGTGCGATTTGGCCACAAATTGCTACATCTGGGGAAAAGAAGGAAAAAAACCCACCGCACACATACAAAGAAGATTATCTTTTAAAACAGGCCAACTACTGCATAACAGCAGCGGCCTTGACTTCACACCAAGCGCTTCTCAGGCAGGCAGTGAGCAGAGTGCAGCAAGTGCCGAGTACCTCACCACAGCCCAGCACCAATGGAGCACACGAGGGGCCCCTGCCTGTTACTACAAGCTGCACGCTGCCAGCCTGTAGCTTCTGAAAGGGTGTCAAACACAACAGGAGACAACAATGGGTATTTGGAGAAGGAGACATGCCCTTCCTGTGCGAGATGAACTGTTCTCAGAGTTGTTCGTAAAGCAAGGGGACAGGGACATGCTCAAATACCTGCCATGAAGTATGAAGCTGCAATGCTTTCCAGCCAAAATGCTGAGAATAGCTCTTTACAGGGCACACAAACACTCAGGAAACTTCAGTTTCTGAAGGAAGAAATAGCTGGAAATAGTTTCAGATAAAAGCACCTTTCATGCCAGCTGGCAAAAGCAAACCTGATGGAAGAGATAGATGGATAGACAGGGCTTAAAGTCACTTTTTGTCTCAGCAGAGGGCCAGGTTTGTACATGCCATGGCTGAGGGCAGAGCATCGCAGCACCAAGCTGTCAGCTTTGTCAAACTACACCAGCCCAGACCAAAGTGCCTGGAGCTGCCCTGGCCCTGCTGGACCCCGGGCAGGGCACAGGGTTGGCTCAGTGCTCATGAGGTGCTCTTTCGCCCCTTGGGCTTTTCCCCTTTGGTTCAGCCATCCTGTCACCATGACAGCTCAAGAAGGTTTGCAGCAGTGCAGGCAGCTTCAAGAATATTGAGGCCAAACATTTGTTTTCCATAGCACAGCAGCAAAACTATGGCTCCAGATGAGTGAGAAATGAAGGACTGAAAAGGAATGTAATAGAGAAAAACACATTCATGTGTTTTAACAGAGAATGCTGCAGGCAGGGGCTTCAGCAAGACAACAAGCACACATCAGTGGCAATCTCCCTTGCCAAAGCACAGCGGGAGCCTCTGCAGCACCTCAGCTATGCAAGGAGACTGCAGGAACCTGGAAACACCTTGAGCAGAACAAGGAGTAATTAAACTTTGTTAGGCTTTTCCCCCCCCCTCTGTATTAGGACCATGCATCCCTGGAGATTTCACATCAAAATGGAATTGTGTACTGAGTATTAAATATTTATCAATGAATTCACAGTTGAAAGCAATCCAGAATGATTGATGAAAACCAAAATCACCTCTCCATCTCTGCTGTCCTCACAAATTCATTCTGTATGAACTCAGCACTGACCTTTACAGATGTTTCTGCTTTTTACATCAGACAGAACTCCTTCCCTTCCTGTCTGGAAAGACTGAGGAAGTGGCTTGCACCACCAGAATTACCACAGCTGAGCACTGACGTAGCCAGCAGCCACAGAAATGGGCACAGTTAGAGTTCTTGGTCCCCAACAGGTACCCCCACCAGGTGGTAGCTGGGCAGGGTGGCTTGTGGTGGGGGAGCTGCTCCAGCAACAATGGTGGCTTCTTTGCTGTTGATTTCCATAGGCATCATAATGAGAAAAAAAAAAGTACTCCTTGGCTTACATCACCTTCTGTATATGATGCGAAAAGCCTCCGATACTGCAGTCTGAAAAAATTGCAGAACTACCTGCTCCGCGCAAACTGCACAGCCAAAAACGCATCAGAGAAAGTCAGACTTTAGTCCCTCTTAAGGCAGCAGCTGTAGGAAGAAGAAATCAGCTTAAGAAATCACCAAATTTGTCCCTTTTTCCTGCAGACATCACCCTGTGATGACTCGCAACACCCAGCAAAGGGCATGTTTAACACAGGGTGACTGTGCAACCCCAGGGCTGCATCAAGCCCTGCGCACCAGCACTCCTCAGCTTTACAGAGCCAATCTAGCCAAAACCACATGGGTTGGGCCCAGCCCTCTCCCTGCACAGAGGAGAGGTGCCTGCTGGGGTCAGGTAGGGGCAAAAACAGATCTGCAGGGCTCTACACTCACACCCTCTTCCCCTTTCTCCCCAGGTGCAGTGAAGCACAGCTCCTGGTGGGCAAACCATCCAGATGCAGCAATTTCTAAAGGTCAGGGATTCCTTAGGGGAAGGGGGTCAACAGCTGACAGCAGAGAAAACTTGGATTTTACATCACACATTGAGCAAATTTGACTGAGAAATCACAGGAGCATTACTAAGCCGTTCTCCTGTTTCACACTGACTTTTCTTTTAAGTTAAAAGCACATTTAAATATCTTTCTTTTCTGTAGTTGTGACCTCAGCACATGGTAGTTGCTCAGCTGACAGCAGCAGAGTTGCAGTTCCAAAGACTTATTGCAAATTTCATGCTATCTGATACATTTCACAGCATTTTAGTCTCATGTGATTAAATGGGTGTTTCAGCTTTTATCAGCAAAAGTTTCTAAACTTTATGCTAAAAGAAGGGAAGTAAACTGCAAAATGCATACGGAGGGAGCCAGCCAAAAGCCATGGCATACAACAGTTCCTTGGGCTCGTCCTTAGTGAAGCAATACACATATGTTGGACTTCGGAAACTGAAGTAAACAGTCTGATAACACAGATGGCTGGCTGCTGAACAAGGCTCTAACCATAGAGCTCACCTCCCTAGAACACAAGTCATCTTGAGCCCGTGCCCATCAACACAGCATCTATAGACCATTAAGGAGCATCTTGGAAAGCACAAGGGAAGACTGCCACTTGCTGCAATAGGCCCAGCAGCTCTCCGCCTCCTACAGACATTGCAGGAGATGTGAAGCTCCTACAGCAAAAACCTTCAGAGAATAAAAATCTTCACTAGCAGTTCCATGAAACACATCAGTACTGCCCCAGCAACGTGAGTCAAGCAGGTGCCATGAGGCTTTCAGGCTCATTTCTTTCCAATTTTTGCATAAAATGAGATACTTTCTTGTTGGCAAGGTACAGCTCAGTAAGAGTAACGATTAATTTTCTTTCAACAGTTCCCATGCTATTTGTGCTTTCTTTAATAGTTTTGGGTGCATTTCAGTTATCAGGCATACTGGCTTCAAAGCACAAGCATGAAAATTCTCGACCTATATTCCCTTGAGTTTTAAGGCCTTTTCTCCTGAAGTCCACACAAGTCCCTCTCCCAAATGCCACAGAGCAGAACCATTCTGATCACCAAAATACTAAACCCACAAACCCAAGAAAAAAAGACAAAAGGTAAAAGGCCTTTCAAAGTAAGCAAATAAGACAAGAAGGAGGGAAATAGACTCTGTCACCCTCCTAGACACAGTACACACAATGCAGACCTCTCCATGTGCCTGTCCGCAGCCAAGCTGCTGTGGCTGCCCCTGTGCAGTGCCCCATGGAGACCCTGATGCTGCAGAGAGCAGAGCAGGACAGGCTGTGCCCTGAGATAAGATTGTCTGCCAGCACTTTGTTGCAGGCAGCTGCGCAGATGCCGGAAGGAAAACAAGCTGTAAGGATGGTAAATAGAGAAGGGGAAAAAACACTCCAGGAAGCAATGCTGGCACAGGAGATGGGCGGTTCCTTGTCAGCGAAGGGCATGGAGGCACACAGCAATCTTCATTTTGGTTCAGCTTAGGCCTGTTCTGTGCAGCCCAACCTTGGGAGCCCTAAGAGGAGCTGAAGGCTCAACCCAGTCCTGCCAGCATTCAGACAGCTGATGATGAATAAGTCAGCAGAGAACTGAGATATCACCCGCAGCTTCCTGCTGCACCGCAGCCACCTTTGCTCGGCGTGCCTTGCATCGTCCTCACCCAGGCAAGTTGTCCTCCCTGGCACTTGAGCTCAGGGCACAGGCAGGAATCTCCTGGCCAGGGCCACCTGGTTCTGGGAACACAGGAAGGCAAGGTGCTACAGCCAAGGCAATGGCTGATTCAGTGCACCCCAAGGCCTAAGGCTTTTATTCTGAGGCAAGGGAGAGTTGTGTTGAATGTTTTGGTTTGTTTAATCCACTGTACAGAAACAAAATCCTGAGGGGTTCAAAGCTTTGGTGTTTACTCTATCAGGCTTATTTCTGGGCTAAATAAACCATCAAAATCTATGGCTCCACCAAAAACATCAAAACATGCTAGTTGAAGCTGATGAATAGTTAGTGTTCAGCAGAGACAAAGCACTAATCTGTGATTATTAGAAGATGAGTCACCTGGAAAAACTAGAGCAGTAGCCAACAAAAAAAATCTCTCTTGTGTAACTTAAAGTGAACGAAGCTGCCCAGAGCCAGGCCAGCATCAGCGATAGGACCAAAGCAGCCCTGGGGCAGGCAGCACCACCCCACTGCACTGAGGCAGACATGGCTATGTCTCTCTGAGGGCCGCATGTCCACCTCACCCAGGGCCTGGCCCTGGACACCAGCACCCTCTACCATCCACATTCCCTCCATGACTCACAGGACTGCAACAAGCCAGACTTCTGCAGACAACGAAAAAGATAAAAATCATATTGCTTGGGGGAGCGCCAAGCTATTATTTCATCCAATTAGAGTCTCAAGCTGCTAAAAGTTAAAAGGATTTCCTTTGGAAAGAGAATGTTCTCCAGCCACTAAGTCTCCAGAAACGTAAAGAGAAATAACTCCTGGCATTCAGCATTAGGAAACAAGCGTCTAGACAAAGGTTTCTTTCTCAGCTTGTTGCTGCTGATATTTTTAAATGATGCTACACTAGAGGTCCTGGAAATGGGATTTCTATTTTTTTTTTCTACCTGTGACAGACTCACACCTCCAAGACATGCTGGGATGGTTTACACATCTCTGGTGATTTAGCTACTACCACCAAAAGGTACTGTACCCGTGGGGTAGAAATGGATGGGTACTGCTGATGCACTGGCAGGGAGTGACTGCACACAGCCAGAAGGAGAACCGGCTGCCACTGCTCACGGCCACTCAAGCTGCTCCCTGGGGACACAGTATCGGCAGCATGCCACGCATCAGTCCTGTTCCTGTGAGGTGCATGAGGGGTCACTTCCACACAGTGAGGTCTTGGAGAAAGCAGCCGGCACCACACTGCAGCCAGCACCGTGCTAGGCAGTGCAGGAAGCCTGGCAGTACTCACCCTACTTGGTGAGATGGCTGCTTGCCCTTCCCGCAGCTGCCTGCTACCGACATAGCAGAAACACAGAATGCGAATAAAGGGCAAGACCTGTTTCCACAGTTTCCTGCCATGCCCACCCCCACACAAGCAGGCTGGCTACAAGGGGGAAAGCATGCTCTCCTTGCCACAGCGCTGCCTGGTATTGCTTCAACATATTGTGTAACACCGGTTGGGTAATGGGACATTATCTTTCTTGTATCCCTATCTTCAGCACCAGGGAGTTGCATTGAACACTGCACCTCTAAGAGCCTGCCTCTCATCCAGGGTAGCTGCCCTTCTGCACAGCCTCTCTGGTCTCACAGCAGAGTGCCACAACATCTGAGGTTAGCTTTCAGCGCTCTCCCACCAAGTACTACCAGTCCTAACAAGCTACCTTCCAAAGTGATACTACACCATTACAGGAGCAAACCTCAGCTTTGACACTGTGTGAAAGGATGTTATGTGTACCAACACAGCTGGTTTCAGTTCCATCTAGGATAAAGGTTTTAACGTGTCTGCGGTTCTGTCAGAGAGGTTTCATCATGGACTTGGACAACCCTGTGTCTGCAGGTACTGCATTGGCAGACAGGTTTCCTCCCAGTTCACCTCAGCACTTCCACGTTGGGTCCCATTCAAACTCTCACTGTGTTTCATAAACAACGAGGCAATGAGAGTCCCGTACACTCACAAGATGGGAAGTATTAGCTCAGTTTTTAGAGGGGGAATGCAAAGAGCAGAGATTAAACACAGCAAACCAGCTCTGATCTGACCGAGGGTTTTTCCACCACATTGCCCTTGAACCTGTTGCACTTTCTGCCATAGATTAATACCACTGGAATTACAGTCACTGAATGTGGAGATGCCTGTGCCTATGAGAGGCATAACCTGACACTTGAGAAACAAATAGTGTGCAAAGGACAGGTGAGAACAGTTTGGCTGGATAATGAAGTCCCACATCAGCCAGGGCCATGTCACTTCATGCACACATGTACTTGGACTGGCCTGCAATGTTACATGTGTGTGCTCAGAGTGCTAACAAACCACTTCTGAAATAATTCAGGGCACAGGTCCCAAAAGCTGGGCTGGCTCTGGGGAGAAGCAGGTGGGGCACCCCAGCCCAGAAGCCAGCCCGCATACTTAATGAAAATCTCCTTGCAGAAAAGAAAATGCTACCACCTGGGCAGGTGGAAGAGTCACACCACTACCTTATGAGCCTCCAGCAGCTCCCAGAAGGCAGGCTGTCAGCTCGGTGTCCTGCAGCTGTTCCTGGTGGAGGGTCTGTATAAGGCCATGGCCATGAGGAACAAAAGTCATCTGGTCAGACCACATTGTCTAAGGCTTGGTCAAGACTGCCCTCCTCTCCAACACTGATGCAACATCCCTTAAAAGGGAAAGGTTTCTGCAATAAGAACTGCAGTGAGATCACAGAACCACCTGTTTTCTCTAAAAGATAACCATAGGAGCAACACATACCACAGAAGCCATCAGCAGTTTACATTAAGAATCTCTTAGATTGAATGGATTGGAGATGCTACACTTCTTTCTGCTTCTTAGGTGCAGTAGTAACTCTTTGGAAGAGAAGCTACAGCTGCATTCACCCTTGCAGCCACACATTCCCCCCCGTTAAGTAGCTGATATGGGGATGTATCTGATGACTTCAGTTATCATCCAACACTTAACTCTAGAGAATGAAAAATTCCCCAAGTCTGTAAAATGCAGAAAGCAAAGAAAGAGTGAGCGTGGCCCATATGTCCCAGGATGGCAAGACCTGGAGATACAGTGTTGAAGTACCAAAGTATCCAAGATGCATTGCATTTTTTTCAGCTACTCTTCTGAAATAATTTTACCTTCTCCTAGCCTTAAACTCTAAGTACATCAGCAATTTTTCACTACTGGCTTTATTGTAACCCACACTGATCAAATGCTCTAAGGTTCACAGATCTCATTGTTCCACTTGAGATGCCAATGCCTTTGCCACCTATTCTTTCTGGAAATTAAATGAAAAAGATCTATCCTTAATCCAACATCAGTAATCTTCTTATTAAAAGGCAAAACGGAAGATCCATTTTCGGACAGATCTGCTCCCTCACAAAGATTAGTGAGCTATAGCACAGGCTCCACACGAATGTCCTGTTGCACAGTTCTTCAAAAGGGAGGCTGTACAAACATAAGAATCTGAACTACTTAAATAAGATCAAAAGGCTAAGTCCTAATTAAGGGCCTGCTCTAAATCTTGGCATTCACTGTTACCCGTGCAAAGAGGTTACAGTATTTCCCAACTGTAGTTGTAGGCTTCATTATTTCAAAGATGCAAGATGGTACACAAATGCCCAGACCTCTGTCTGGGGAAAACCATGCGTAAGCCAGCCAGTTTTATCTGCCTGAACTGATAAGCAACTTCAAATACAGTGACCCTGGCTTAAAATGACTGCAGTCTATCACCACTGATTATTTTCACTCTTCACATTTAGCATTTGAGTTCAATACGCTTATCAGTGTTTCAGCAGCTGCCCTTTAGGGTACAGAGCACATTCCTAGGATGAGGAGTTAAACAGTTGAACAGTTCAAAAATCAGAACACAGAGTACTTACTTTCTTACCTGCTTAAAAGAGGTGGTGCTAAGTGCATGATCTATCCAGGACTGAAAAGCTTGCAACTTGCTTTTTTCCTCACTCAACATACTTCTATTCCCTGCAAAGCAGTCTCATTTTGCAAAAACAAAACACACTGCATATTCTGCGTCAAAACTTCTGAAAAAGCAGAAGCTGTAGTTAATTTGATACTGAAATCAACACTTGGAACACTGAGGCAGGAGGAGAAACAAAGATTCAGCTGCAACAGCCACCTTGGGACACAGAAGCTTTTTTCTATGAGACACTGGCTTGCAGCAATAAAATGTGTTAAGTATGATAACTGACAGGAAGTGAAGGTGATTCATCTAAGGAATAAGCAAAAGGGAGGAAAGCAGCTATGCAAAAATAACCTTGTTCCACTTCGATCTCATTCATTAGACTTACTGAGCAACTGATGTTCATACAAGTTTTCTGATTAGAGTATAAATTATATAGGGCAGCTTCTGAACAGCACATAAATAATTTATCTGAGACTTTTGAAGAGACTACATTCATAGTTCAGGGGAAACTTAAATCTCACATCTGTAAGGATTTCTGTTTGAAAACGCACTTACAATAAAAAACTAAGTGCACTAATAGCCAAGTCTTCCAACTCACTGTGGATCACCTTTAACACCTTTGCCACCTACCAAGAGACTGAAGCTGAATTCATCTTGCTTTTCCAGCAAAAAGCAAATGAGCTGGAATGGTCTCAGTACTCCCATGCAATCCAGAGCTCTGCATGACAGAGCATCAACAACTGCAGACAGCGCAACAACACAAGGACACATTCATAACACACAGGATAACAGATGATTGCAGTACAGCAACACAGTCCTGACATACTGCTTCAGATACAGCTCGATCCTCCTCGGTTATAGCTGTTAAGCCCAGAGCAATCAGAGAGAAGGCAGTTCATGTTCTTGATACAGGCAGAAGTACATGAAGCAAACACCAACTCGGTTAGGGATTCAATATGCCTACCTTCACTAAAAGGTAAGCCAGCTACAGGCAGTTAGGTTTCAAGAGTTGGTCAACAACTATATTCCACAGAAAAGCACCAGTGGCTGAAAAGTCACTAAACCCTGCCAACAACACTGCTATTTTGCTTAGCTTATGAGTGTAGCCTTATAACTAGTAGGTGTGCTACCATACCTACAATTTTTTTTTCCACATGAATGAATGCAGTGTTGAGCATAGTCAAATAAACATTTTCTTTTCCAACATTATGCTCCAAGAATTTTAGTCTTGACTGTATGATGCTACTTCAGAGCAACTGTATTCCCCATAGAGAATGGCAGAATTAGTAAACGACTGATTTCTGCCTCTAATAAATGAGACGCTTGCCTTTTCAAGTCCATTATCAGATGGCCAAAAGTCATTGCGTTCTAGTTTCTTTTCTGTTTTTAAGTCAAGTGAAGAAAGTTGCCATAACCACCACAGAAGCCATTTGGAAGCTAACTCACATTCTTTCAAAACACGTGCCTCGATTCTGTCAGACAATGTAACAAAACAAAAATGTTTGGAAGATGATAAAAAAAGTCTCCTGATAAGAAATACACTGCAGGCTTGATAACACCTCAGCTGTTCAATGCTCTCTTATGTTACTCATAGATATTTGTATCAATTTTATGGAGAACTTAAGAATATTTACAAGCTTTGAATTCCTTAGGGAAGAAACTGCAATGGAATATTTACACATTGATAAAATAGTTTTATGCTGATCATTCAATTAAAACAAAATTTTAGAAACAGTCGCAATAATGGTTAGAAAGCCAGCAAATAAATTACAAGACAGAGGAGGCGTAAGATCTCCATAAAAATGTTTTTATTCCTTATCAATGAAGACTGCATATGGAAAAAAGGATCTACTGTCAGCTTTTCAACACAAGACACTGCAAAACAACAGAGCAGTCTTCCTAAGTAGCGGGGACAGTGGGGTACCCTGCTCCAGGGCAGAAGATGGCTATCAAATGCATCTCCTTGCCCTCTTGCAATATAGCAAGGTAACAGTTTTCAGCTAGAGGTTAAAGAAATTATGTCAAGAAATGCTACTCTGAAGCACTATGGCCTGTGTTTCCACCTTTTCTCAGTCTTCATCCTCATCTTTCACCTTCTTCTTTTTCTTCTTCTTTTTCTCTGTATTCTGGAAACAAACAAATGTTGCTATGAATAAATCGTAATGGAGAAGCAAAGCAATGCATGTAGCTAAGCAACAGAGCTCAAACTCAAAGCATCTCCCTCAGCTGCCATGCTCAGCACAGCACAAGAGATGTCCCATTCCTCCGCTGCTACTCCACTTGATGGTTAGAGCACAGCAAGGGAAGTTGTGCTGTCTGTCACACGCCGCTGGCTGCTCCAAGCTGTAGTCAGTCTGTAACAGGCAGTGTAGCTGCTCTAATGAAAAGGAAATAGATGAAATTCCATGTTAAGAACAGAATTTCAAAACCGAGCAATTAATTTGGTTACAGTATCCACTCTGCTGCTGCTAGGAGACATCAAGTGATGCTTCATCCATTCAGCATGTACAGCCTTTGCTCTGCAGGAGCCCGGAACAACAGAGATGCCTGTGAATCAGTACCAGCTGATCTCTAGAGAAGTAGTAACAAGAATGGAGGCTAAAGCTGGGGGTGGACTCAGGAAAGGAAGGGAAACACTACTCGTGCACTGAGGAGTTACAATTTCTCAGACCTTATTATGTAATACAACTCTTCCTGAAATTTACAGAGATGGATATTACTAAATGAAGTTGCTAAAAACAGTCCTTGCATAATTTGAGTTAAATAGGCAAAAATATTTTCCCCCTTGCTCCATAAATCTGGAGGGAATCCACCCCAAAAAGGATTAGGCAGCTGTGCAGTTCTACCTCACCTCAACTGTAGAGCTGGTGGGCGCTTCCTCTGTCAGTTCCTCCTCTTCCTCAGCTTGTTTTTTCTTCTCCTTTTTCTTTTTCTTCTTTTTGACAGGCTCATCTTCTTCTACATTTGTCTCTTCTGTACCACAAAAGGAAGAATAATAAAAGGCAAGTTGTTGATTATTACAAGTGTAAAAGGCAGAAGGAAATAGCTTTCTATGAAATCTGAGAGGATACAATAAGTATATTAAGAAAGCAAAAAATACTGTGCTGTCTCCACACATCTTTAATCCTCTCCTCCCCTATTTGTATGACTACTGCTTGCTATTACCAAAGCTTACAGCTACCTAAGACATAAGTGACAATGTGACAGCACAAATCACATCTCACACAAAAAGCACTCCTATATGCCATCTCCAACGTTTAAAATAAGCCTGCATGTTTTATTTGCATTTCAGGTGCTCTTTTTGAAAAGAGACTGTCCACAGTTTGGCAAACATTTTCACTGGCATCGCAAGAGCCATGGAAGGACTCAACAACCCACATTAGCAGTGCATTCAGCCAGCAGTAGGTTATTGGCAACTGATTCCCTTATCTTCACATTGGAAAGAGGCAGACCAGCAGTTATTTAGACTGGAAGACAGAAAGATCTCCTAATGCTGAGCTGACAAAATATTTAATGCAAGAGTACAAATTCTGTCCTGAAAAACAGGATTTATATAACCTTGGAGAACTGTTAACTCAAGGAGAGATTTACTCATATTCTCTTACACTTATTTTTCACAACTATTCATCAACAGCCAGTGCATCTAACCACTGTGGTAGGAGGACTATCATTTACCACTACTCATCTTCTACAAAATAGGCCACAGTCTTAAGAATCTCCAGGTAAAGAAAACAAGCAGAAACCATTACCCAGCTGACAGCTTCTGCAGTAGCCAATCTGCTACTGGAATATATCCAAGTTAAATTTATTTGCACAACTGAGTCAGTGCTAGATAGCAAAGTTTCTCAGTATGAAGTATTCATGAGCATGTTCATGATGTAGTAACCACTATCCTTCAGTAGCTACAAAACCAAAATGCTAAAAATGATAGCACCCGGGATACGCAAAGCTGCTACCCAGAAGCATGACTCCAGATGCTGTTTTCTCACAGTATTTCTCTAAAAAAACATTTCAGGTTGAAAGTACACTCACTGATTACTTACAGAAAGAACAGGAACAAAACTAGTACCATTATTAAATTAAATAAATAACAAGAGTCTTCATTGTACTGTCACAAGCTTAGTACTTCAGGGAAGCAGAAGGACTGAGTCAAAAATAAGCTCCTATCTTTGCCACCAAAATAGCCTTCAGACAAAAAATGGGCTTTAGTACAGAAAATTTCTAGACATTTCTACAGCAAAATCCAGCCAACCAATATATGCATTTTTTGACATTAAAAATGCCAGAACAAAAACAGCAAAAGGATTACCAATAAAGGAACCTGTACACATGATTTTAAGGAGATTCTGCCATAAACATGCTTTGCAATTAACCGTATGCAAACATAAGGAGCACAAAATGTGTAACAGTAAGTACACTCACTGTTGTACTACTACTTATGAAATAGGTAAAATAACCCTACACTACATTAAAGCTACATGGTATGACAGGAGCGTATGCATCACATTTTGCTACGATACACGCTTTCACTCAGCAGCATCAGAAAGCCCTGCACTGTCAAGCACAACACTGGGTAGCACATCTCAGAAAAAACTTCTTGTTATTATCATGTGTGTCATCGAGTCTGAAACACCAGGCAGTGGAATCAGCCACAATTTACAACCAAAGATAAAGCACAGAACTCCCACAGACACTGTCACTTCTCACAGCTGGCAGCAGATGCCTTCAAGAAGATTTAAGTTGTTGCTTTCTAGCAAAGCTCATCACAGGACTTCATACATTTGAACCTAGGCAGAATGAGGATAAAGGCTCCAGGGAGGCTGCTCTTCTCCCTCCAGATCCAGTACTTGTAAGTCACTCAAGCCCAGCAGGACTTCTTTGTGATACACAGCAGTTAGCAATGGCTGGTGGCTTTCTTGTCATCAGGCACTATGGCACAAAAAGCAGCACCCAGAAGAAGAGTGGCCCTGCACAGCACTGGAAATCATTAGTTCCAGTAACTCATTTTCCACCAGTCTTCTCTAAGCTTTTACACACCAGCCTCCAACGCACCCTCCCTCCTCCACATGATCCCCCTCACACACAATTAAGTCACACAGCCTATCAATAAAGACACCACATTGTGACGCTCCTGTCATTTAAGGCTTTGGGCCTTGCAGGACTGCCTTGCAGGACTCACTCCATTAATTTAAGATGATGTTTCTCTAGGCAAGAGACACCTTCACAGGTGACAAGCTGTTACTGTATCCTGATGCCTCCACACAACTTGAGCACCTCACTGGGGGCACTGGCTAGCCTCACTAGTGGTATGCATTCTGTTGGTTTGGCCGCATCTAGCTGCAAACTTGAGGCAACAAAATATCACTCCTATTTCCCATCCTCCACCCTTAACACATTTTGTATTAAAAAGCAACTCCTTAAGTGGATTATAAATTATTTCAGGCACTAACCCTCCGCTTGGTTTCCCTCCAGGTGTAACATAAAAGGTGAATGTAGTTTGAAGTCATGCCTCCCACTTTAGCCCCTATGCTGCTAAGTTCCTGTCCAAGGTACTACCACCATACACACACCTCTAA
The DNA here is from genome assembly GCA_016647715.1 of Pavo muticus. Taxonomy (NCBI): domain Eukaryota; kingdom Metazoa; phylum Chordata; class Aves; order Galliformes; family Phasianidae; genus Pavo; species Pavo muticus. Next base: position 2,326,063 of record JACDJE010000003.1, read on the forward strand.
CAGGGAGAGAGAAAACACCACACACCACATTTTGCAGTTGCATTTACATCTCAATCTAGCACAAAATACTGCCCCTGTTTACTATAAATATTAAAGCAGTAGTCTGACAAAGCACTTTTCAGTGGCAGCTTTCTACCTCATTCCCATTCTTTCTTCATGGAATACGGACTGGATCAAACTCGATCTGGCTGAAGAATTCTTATTTTCCTGGACTGCTTTCCTACCATTCCCACTTATTATGTGGCTGCAAAAACAGCCAGGGGAAGGAGGGGGGCAGAGACTTCTTACACAACACTATGTCTGGATGTGTAATCTCTGACCAGAGAAAACCCCAAGAGTACTGAACTGCAAAGAATAGAGTACTGCATTGGAAAGAATAGAGCCAAGAACAGCAGAAACTGAAAAGCTTGTACATATTCAAGCAGATACGTAACATAAATCCTAATGCTGGGACCTCCTCTGTACTCTCCTGTACGTTTCAGAACTTAGTGATCTACTCAATAAACTTCTTGGACCACCACCACCTCACCAGCATGCTGTTGCAGACACATCAACTGGAAAAAAAGCAAGGTCATGGTTTGTCTAGCCTATATCAGGATGCTGAAGGGATGAAATCTGCATACAGTTGATATGAGGTAAATAAGCTGTATGAAACTGCTTCTTCCATAGTCTGTCAAGCATCTGGCACACAGTAGGGCTGTAGTTCCCAAAGTGTCTCAAAATGACACATGTGATACAGAGGTCTGGGGAAAAAAAAATAGGAGCTATGAACATCCAAAGGATGCCCTACTCTTTCAGGTACTTTGGGTATTGTTAACTTTTTTTTNACAAGTATTCTGGATGCTTTCTACAGCTCAAATCATTCTTGGTAGCTCAAAGGCAACTGAACTCCACCCATTCTCAATTCTCAATAAAGCAAAGGAAGGAAACAGAAGCAGTTCTCCTCTATAAAAGCACAAATCATTGAGTAACATTTAGAAATAGAAATGCCCTCTTTGTACTGCTAAGAGACCAGGCCGGAAATAACTAATACTTCACCTGTAAGGAGCTCATGCCTACAAGATGTCAATATTTTGGTAACACAAAGTAGACCCAAGGGAACAATTCTGCGGCTATAGTAAGGGGATTTGATTCAAAGGACTACCAGAAGCAATAGCTGTGAAAACACCCACGTTCTCCAAAAAGCAAATGGGCAAAGTTCAAGCTTTTAAAGTACTCAAGTGTCTTTGTTTCATTGTGATAAGCACAAGAGAACAAGCTGGTGCACATAACTCAGATTTGAAGTACAAAGAATTCCCCCACCAGTGTAATTTCAATTCTCTTAAGTTCAGTTTCCTACAAGTTGCTCCATACATGTACACAGACACCATGAACCAACTAACCAACCAGCATCTGGAAAACTCACCTCTCTGTAAGTTGAGCATTAAGAGGTATAGAGTCAGCATAACTACTCTGATAACTGGCCTCTGATTTCTCTAGAGTGCAGGAGCACAGAGAAAGACAGAAAGGGAAGGCTCTGACGGTCCCAATCTGCAGACATGAGCAGTAAACAGAACTGGGAGCAGTTCAAGCCCAGATCTAGTCCAGGGCTTCCCAAGAGGAACTTAAGTCATCCCAAGCTACCTACTGGATACTCTACTATCATAGCAAGCATTAGGCCAGCCATTTAGAGGTATACACACGAAAAGAGGGACAATGTTGCATAAAGTGAACCACAAAACAGAAACCAGAGTGCTTTGAAGTCACAGCCCCAAACCTTTCTTCACACAGTATCTCAGAGAAGAGAACAACCGTGGCCACCCTTGTTTTAGCTCTCTAGACAATAACTCCTTGTATACCACGAATTCAGACTGAATTTTTCAAGTGTCATTTAACCTCAAGTTCTGACTTTCAACTTTTATGTGCTGAAACACTCCTATACAGAATAAAATAGTATTCATTTAAAGAAAATTCGGGCAAGTTGTTGTTCTCCCCCCACAGGAACTTTTTCCTTTCTAGATGCTGAGAGCCACTGAAGCTGAGCCTACTATACAGTGCAAGAATGAGCAGAGCTCTTACTTGTTAAAATGTTCTATACTTGCAGCAGTTTTATGAGAAGATTACTTTTACTATTATTAATATATTGCGTCAGACTCAAGGAGAGTAACCAGGTATTGTGGATGATTGTCAGACTGCACAAAACACACAGCAGCATGCTAGCAGCATAGATGCAGCAACTAACCTTTCATCTCTGCCTTGAACTTCTTTGCCTTCACTGCAACCCCTGCCTCCTGCTCTTCCACCTCCTGAATTTTGCGTTTCTTTGAAACGGCGGGAAGCGTAGAGTCACCAGAAGGATCATACACCTTTATTTCGCTATAATGAAGAAGACAAGTCAGGTCAGGTAACAAAGAACTAGCCTCCAGGTAAGATCTTGCAGTTAGCTTTCCAACACAATCTCCTGAAAACATCAGCAAATCAATCCTGCTCAGCTAACAAAGCATCTACAGGTAGTTGGGCCCTTTCTCCAACACATGAATCGTTCATCAGGAGTACAAGAGATATCCCATGAAGTACAACTGTCTGATCTGAACAGAAGGTATCAGTTCAACCAAGAGCTCAGTTCTGGTTTATATCTGAGATTCTACAAAGCATTTAAGTTATCCATTTGATCTCTTGCCAGCTGAAAGTCTTTCTATCACTGTTGTATGGTCACAAGCAGATAGCTCCCCACAATTAGGGAAGTTCATATGCATACTCTAGGGTTAACAGATACACAGCATTAGGAAGAGCTTTGTTTTTGCTATTTCTGAACTGCTTCTCCACCATTACATTCACAGGGCACAAGTTAGAAGGCAAGGTAATGGCTCATCTCTGTACCACTGACTTCACAGGACAGGTGAATACCTAATCTGAGGCTGAAACCACGTCCATCTGAATACTGCAAGCTCCTTTTTCAATCTTTACCTCTTACAGAAACTGCAGAGAACCAGCTGCCCTTAAACACAGTTCTCTTCCATCATACCTTTTCAAGTTGAACCACTAATAGCAATAAAGCAATTTTTTTCTGACTAATTCAGAACAGAATTCCTAGAAGTAGTTCTAAAACAATAACCCTAAACTATTTTCCATCCAGACACGTGAGCATCTAAACTTCTCTAAAGCAGGAATCTGAAGTAGCTACCTTGCAGAGGTTGCAAATGCAACTAAGACTAGTGATCAGACTGAGAAACACGCAGCAACGCTAGCAGGTAGCATTATCAACTTCTCCTCTAAGCATCACAAACTATGATCACAGTATATTGCTTCGCAGAAACTGACTACACAGCCTCTTGGGAACAGTGGATTCTGTTTCATCTCTGCAAAATAGACAGCAAACTTCTGGAACATTACTGTGATGTAATTAATTAATGCTGGGTATGCAGTTCAATACAAGACTAAGAGATTCTTGTCAATATCCTTACAACACTAGTTTGGCCCTTCAAACAATACCCACAAAGCAGTAGTAGTATGACTGCGTACTATGAAGATAATTTGAAGGAGACTGAGCTGGTGTTCAGATCATAGACAAAGTAGTTGTAACTTCTTCAGAAAGTAAACATGCTCCTGAAAATAAAATTTCAGAAATTCCAGAATTCAAACTATTTTGAGTGCCTGAAATGAGTTTTTTTTTTTTTTTTTTTTTTTAATCTCCTTTCCTTTTAGACAGCGAAACTAGGCTAAACAACAAGTTATCTTCAGCGTCTCTTCCCCCAAGCCTACATGTCTGCAGAACAAGCTTAACAGTAGGAACATGTCCCAGCAGGACTTGACCACTCCTCATTTCAAGAGGTCATAAACCTACAAGTATGTTGTCTCCTCAACAGCTTAAGTTACTGCTTCCTTACACACACTGATGCTTCATTTATTGACAGTTTTTTCAAAAACTGCTCCAGAAAACACAGCCATCACTACCCTTTGAGACACTTAAATGGAAATACAAGTTACAGCCAGCCTTGAAAAAGATGTGTGGTGAATGCAAATGGATGCAATGCTGCTACTTTTTCTGATAGAACTAACACCATGCTCTACTTCTGCCAAGCACTTGCCCTCTCTACACCAAGGAGTCACCAGAATGGGAAGGCCAGGTTAAGCAAGATGCCTACAAATAAATTAAGTGAAAAATCCAGGCATCACAGCTCAGATTAACAGTAATACATTCCAGCTCTTAGATGTTCAGCCATCAAAGCTGCAATTCAGTCATTTCAGGCACCAGAAACTGCTCTATCTGTTCCTTAAGACACTGTGCTATTATGTATAGGACCTAAAAAAGGAGATTAAGCTTTGCTCAAAACAAGTGGGTTCTTCGTATGTTTACTTTCCTAAAAGTAAGATTTCTAGGACGGCTTCCAAATATGTCCAAGAAATGCATATAAACATCGATTTTTTCAGATCTAACTTCTTCAGACTTGCATTAAATAAAGCTGCTGTGTAGTTATCTGATGACGTCAATCATTTCCTACTAGAAAAATCAGGACTGTTTCACTAGTTTACTGGCTTTACTATAATTGCAAAATGCGGGAACATGGAAATTTGCATTAGTGATAGGGACATGTTATCTATGTTTTAGAGCACAGAATCTGTTTTCTGGATTTCAAGGCAATCCAAGCCACAATGAAAAAGCTTCTCAGGAATAAAAAATACGAAGAGCTATTTACACTCAGTCAAGCTGAAAAGAAAAACTATTCACCTCTTGTTTTGATACTTGTCTGCCCTGGCCAAGGCTTTTCCAGTGCCACTTATTCTTCTTATCTAAAAGAAAAATTTACAAGTGAAAAATAAATTACACAGAACAAAAACAATTCACAATACAAGATTCAGAGCCCTTGAAAGGAATCAAAAATGGAAAGACAGACTTATGTGATTGGCCAGGTTCTGGTACAACTGCACAAGTCTTACTCCTAGGATTAGAATAGAGACAGGGTGACAAGTGAGGTGAGAAAGGCCTCATGACATGCCTTTCTATACTGCTGTTCTAGAAGCCAACACAACTGAAGGGCATCTAGTATGAGATCAAACATGTCACAGCCACATTATAGGATCATAACTCAAAATTCACAAAGCTAGTTCAAATTTGTTCATGCTTTTTTTTTTAAGGACAACTGTATGTCAGGGTAGGTATTCTATACCTGGCATAAAGCCGACCTTAAAAATCACAATACAGGCACAAAACTTGATTTGATTAAATCTGTACTTGTCAGATAAGTTGGTGCTTTGGTATTAACTAACATAGCTCCTTCCTTCTGTTTCCATGGGAAGTGCTGTGCCCCGTGAAATACTCAAAGAAGAACTGGCAAGTTTTTCTGGATTCTTCTTCTTTTTTTTTTTTTTTT